>NWUY0300005694.1:64213-75160 GCA_004151065.3 Larix sibirica
TAAAAGCATTTCCAATCCATATAAGCTATAAAACAAAATATAACAAAATAAAAAAAATAAAAACTATATAACAAAAATAAAATAAATATAAAATATATAACATAAATAAGAATTTAAAAGAAACAAAATAAAATATATATATACTATATAACAGAAATTAAATAAAATCAAAACATAGAACATAAATAAAATAAAAAAATATATATATAGTTTACTATAGTATATAGTATATAGTTAAACTTTATAACAAATAAAAATATATATATAATTTATATTTTATAACATACATACATAAATAAATAAAAACATTGCTATCTTTAGTTGGTTCGCTCGTAATTAGTTCTCATCATTCGCCGATGGGAAAGATTAATTAGTTTATAGCATGCATGGTTAATTTATGAGCTGTGCCCGGTTATATGCCTATCGTAGTTTAACCCGCTCAACAACCTCGCTCCTAGTAATTCAGGTGAGAGTTGAGCCTTTAGGCGGAGAAGCGAAGATGTGCGGAGAAAATAAGGAAGCGTATTCGTTCACTACTACATGGTCCGACACTTCATCACTGAAGGGGGTGGGGAACGGGACTGGGCTATTGGTCGTGCTGCATTCGTTTCAACCCGCTATACGATTTGTTGGCTTTGCTGCTCTTGACGCACATAAGAGGCTATTGGCTGTGCTGCTGTCAACACGACGCGATGGGTTCAGTTGTTCGTCTCACCCTTCCACATAAAAAAAAAGAAGAACAATCGACTTACCTGGAACAAGAAGCACGAACTGCACCTTCGCGAATAGGGAAGCAACAACAGGAATCACGAACTGGAAGTGGTCGTCTGTGGGCTTTTCCCTCCATTTTTTATCAAGCAAAATACAATTGTGTTTGTGTCCGCGGACTTTCCCATGCCGAGTTTATGGACGAGTCTGCACGAGTGTTGACCGATTTTGCGAGTTCCGGACGAGTGGACGAGTCTGGTCGAGTCCACGAGTAGGTGGACGAGTGATTGGAGATTGCTCGGGACAGAGACCCACTCATGGAGACTTGCGAGTACTCGCGAGTTCCTCCCGAGTGGTACTTCATTGAGTTAGTCATCATGTTGATCAAGGTAATAAGCTCCTAGGTAAGGGCACCTTGCTAACACTTTATGCAAGGTCAAGCGTCCACCAAAATGGAGCCATCCATATGTCCATGATATATCGCCAAGGGGCATAAAACTCTCCAAGCAAGGGCAAAACACTTTTGGAGTAACCCCAAAAGTTAACAGTTCCTACAAAAAAATAGGCATTTCTAACATGGTGCCAACTACCAACTATGACAATGCAATTTGGCTGGTGAATTAGCAAGTTAGATGTAAAGCGAGGTAAAAATGCACTACATGAGGTGCAATTAGCATGTAAGAGGAAGCTTGTGGACAAACCTCTTCACAAGTTAAGACAAACTCCAAACACTGGTTCTTAATATTTGATATATTTTGGTACCTAGATGAGTGTCCACGTCAATGGTAGGTATGCTGAATTTTTCGGGCAACATTGACTCTAAAATCCTACTAACGAGTCAACGGAAGAACATGTGGTCGATGACGTGAGATGTTCTACAACAGCCATGTTGATTACATGTCATACAATCAATGTTTATCGCTTATTTTGTGGCAGCTTTAGAACCTGATTTTTGAAGTGGATTTGAGAGGGGACTGTGGTGTCTACAAGAGGCATCAAGAAATGAAATTGTGGACAACAGATTGAGGATTTCTAGGTCATAGACTTCCACTATCATCATATTCAGTTGTTGACTGATTGTACAGCTCACAGGCAGGCTAAAACTATATTTTATGACAAGCATGATCCAGAGAAGTATGTATGTTGGGACAAGTATTTGCTTTCACCATTAGGTATGACCATTCAGGGAGGGGGAGATAGAATTAACATAGTCTAATGGCTATCCCTTTTAAGTCTGATAGGTGACTTACTAAGTCGCACAAAAGTTCAAAAAGGGTATGAGCTTTTATAATGGGAAAAGTATATGTAAACACAACCCACCAAAATTTTAGGAAATTGAGAAATGGAGAATTTGAAAAAGAAAATAATAACTCAAAATAGGTATTGAAAGCGAATTTTTAAGAAAACTATAACAAATGTGTTCTATAGGCAAGCAGCAAGGTGATCGGGCTTGTATTAATGTGGAGACCCGGGTTAAAATACCTGAGTGGGTATGATTGTAAATATGGCCNATTGAGTTAGTCATCATGTTGATCAAGGTAATAAGCTCCTAGGTAAGGGCACCTTGCTAACACTTTATGCAAGGTCAAGCGTCCACCAAAATGGAGCCATCCATATGTCCATGATATATCGCCAAGGGGCATAAAACTCTCCAAGCAAGGGCAAAACACTTTTGGAGTAACCCCAAAAGTTAACAGTTCCTACAAAAAAATAGGCATTTCTAACATGGTGCCAACTACCAACTATGACAATGCAATTTGGCTGGTGAATTAGCAAGTTAGATGTAAAGCGAGGTAAAAATGCACTACATGAGGTGCAATTAGCATGTAAGAGGAAGCTTGTGGACAAACCTCTTCACAAGTTAAGACAAACTCCAAACACTGGTTCTTAATATTTGATATATTTTGGTACCTAGATGAGTGTCCACGTCAATGGTAGGTATGCTGAATTTTTCGGGCAACATTGACTCTAAAATCCTACTAACGAGTCAACGGAAGAACATGTGGTCGATGACGTGAGATGTTCTACAACAGCCATGTTGATTACATGTCATACAATCAATGTTTATCGCTTATTTTGTGGCAGCTTTAGAACCTGATTTTTGAAGTGGATTTGAGAGGGGACTGTGGTGTCTACAAGAGGCATCAAGAAATGAAATTGTGGACAACAGATTGAGGATTTCTAGGTCATAGACTTCCACTATCATCATATTCAGTTGTTGACTGATTGTACAGCTCACAGGCAGGCTAAAACTATATTTTATGACAAGCATGATCCAGAGAAGTATGTATGTTGGGACAAGTATTTGCTTTCACCATTAGGTATGACCATTCAGGGAGGGGGAGATAGAATTAACATAGTCTAATGGCTATCCCTTTTAAGTCTGATAGGTGACTTACTAAGTCGCACAAAAGTTCAAAAAGGGTATGAGCTTTTATAATGGGAAAAGTATATGTAAACACAACCCACCAAAATTTTAGGAAATTGAGAAATGGAGAATTTGAAAAAGAAAATAATAACTCAAAATAGGTATTGAAAGCGAATTTTTAAGAAAACTATAACAAATGTGTTCTATAGGCAAGCAGCAAGGTGATCGGGCTTGTATTAATGTGGAGACCCGGGTTAAAATACCTGAGTGGGTATGATTGTAAATATGGCCTTGTAAATATAAGAAGTATCTCTCAAAATTTAAAAAAAAAAACTGTAATGAAAATATCAAGAATTTAGAATGATATCAAGGACAATTTAATAGAAAACTCATGCACATACTAACTCTCAAAAAAGTGCAATTTATAAAAGGATTTTTTTCATGTGGATTTTTTGTTTCGCTTTTAGAAGTAATGTGAGACCCAGACAGCCCCAAACTGTCATTAACTGTCGGAAAATATGCCGGGGAAGGCACAAAACACATCGAAAACATCCCAATATGTTTTGGGCAACATTTCCAAATTGTGAAACATCCTGAAGACATGGGGATATTTCAGAGGCATTTCAGTATCCTAAACGTTCCAGGGTATTGAGACAGAGGGGTCCAAGTTTCCTGCAACTTAGGTGATTAGATAAAAAGTTGCTTAGTGCAAAAAGTCATAAAGTCACATGTTATAAAGTCATAAGATCCATAAATGTTGATTAGATCTAGGATGTCTTAACACCACAAATGATTGTGCAAGTGACTGTGTCTCTTAGGAGATAGTACTTTAATATAACACATTATTACACATACTAAATAATATACTCTCTTTCTCTCTGCAAGTATCATGCGTATGTGTATGTGCAACTATAAAATAAAATTTGAAATTGTTCCTCAATTTTGTCTTGGACTACGGATAATTAGGAACTTGTTAATAGCATTTCCCTTTTCCCATTATTCAAATACCATCTACCTAATTTTGCAAGTCAACATTATCACTTATTTTGTAGCAGCTTTAGAAGCTGAATTTTAAAGTGGAGTTGAAAGGGGCATGTGGTGTATACAAGAGGCATCAAGACATGAGATTGTGGACAGCAGATTGAGGAATTTCTTGCTTTCCACTGTATGACCATTAAGGGAGAGGGAGAGAAAATTAACTTAGTCTAATTGCTATCTCTTTATGTCTGAGACTCTGATAGGTGATTACTAACTAACTAAGTTGCATGAAACTTCAAAAAGGGCATGAGTTTTAAAACGGAACTGTATGGAAACACAACCCACCAAAATTTTAGGAAACAGAGAAATGGTGATTTTGAAAAACTAAAATAATAATAACTAAAATAGTTTTTTATTGACAAGCAAATTATCAAGAAAATTATAATGAAACTATCAAGAATATAGAACAATATAAAAGGCAATTTAATAGAAAACTCTTGCACATATGAACTCTCAAAAATATTATGTCATAAGGATTTTTTAATGTCGGGTTTTTTTGTTTTACTTTTAGGAGTGATGTGGAGCCAGCACAGCCCCAAACAGTCATTATCTGTTGGGAAATGTGCAGGGACACACCCAAAACACATTGAAAACATCCCAATATGTTTTGGCAGCATTTCTAAATTTTGAAACATCCGAGAGACAATTGAGGATGTTTCAAAGGTATTTCAATACCCTAAACATTTCAGGATATTGAAACAGAGGGATCCAAGTTTCTTGCAACTTCGGTGATTACATAATAAAGTTACTTAGGGCAAAAAGTAATAGATTCACATGTTATAAACTCGTAGGACATATAAATGTTGATTAGTTCTAAGCTGTCTTAACACAATAAGTGATTGTGCAAGTGCTTGTATCTCTTAGGAGACATTACTTTGATGTATCTCATTATTATACACATCAAATAATACTCTCTTCTCTCCACAAGTATTGTGCATATGTGTATGTGCAACTCAATATAAAATTTGAAATTGTTCCTCGATTATGTCTTGGACTATAATTAATTGGGAACTTGTTAAATAACATTTCCCTTTCCCCATTACTCACATACCATCTACCTAATTTTGCAAGGTCATGTAGCAATCACAGGACTTATACTATATGATAAAGACTACTAATTTATTGTCAAGCGAATCAGAGATAGAGACATTTGTCCTTTTTTGTGTTATTTTTGTGTCCTTTTTTGTGTTATTTTTGGGACTCATTCTTAGATGTTACCAACATTATGAACATGGTTTCCTAAAATGTTGCCAACACTGAAACTGTTTTTTGGTGCTTCAACAATGATACATATATAACATCCTTGGATAGGCCATCCATCTAAGACGACCAGCACTCCTTTCAAAGCTCTGACCTATGATTCTTCACTATGCTAAAAAAACCTAAGTATAAAAGTTATGCAAAAACTATGTTTGATTGCATAAAACAAAAAACAACATAATGAGTTAAAATCTGTTAATCAAGTGTATCTTTAGACTATATTGAAAGCAACTAGAAATTTTTCTAGTATAAACTAGAGTCAGAGAAACATACTTCAACAAAAGCTTAAACTCTTGTTTTCCCAGAACCCGCAAATCATCGCATAGTATTTTTATCTGTGAAAAAGAAAATAGATACTTAAGAGTTATTTTGATAAAAATGTGATACCTAAGAGATCCAGTTAAACATTACATCATCACATGCCATGGTCAGAAATTACATACAAATTATTTAGAGTTGAAATACCTCATCAGTTGTCAGGGAATGCTCCCTTAAGGCAGAACATGCTGGATCCTCAAATGAAATTGAAGTAACTGAACCAAGGACTTCCAAAGGTTTATCTGACCAAACAAAATCTGAAGCAAGGCCCATCTTCCGTATTGTTGCAAGTCCATCTTCATATCTGTAATAAAAATGAATACAAATAGTTGGAGACCAAAAGTCATAATCTAAGGTTTGATGAACAGCATGGCAATAGCCAATATGTATTAAAGAAAACTAATGTACTGACCTCTAACAGGAATTTGTGAAATTGTGCATTCTTAACAATTTTGTTGATCAAAGACCAAAATTAGAAAATGGCTAACCCAACAATACATGTTATAGGACTTACAGTTCCCATGGAGCCTAAAACCAAAAGGGAAACATTTCCATTTACATAAGAAGAAAACCTACACTAAAACCTACAGCTGAGCAGAAATATAAAGAATTACCCTTCACGATTTCGCTTTTGTTTAGTTCCTCTGAGAACATCCACAACCTGCCAGATACAGAAAAAATTTGTTTACTCTTCTTGAAACATACAATTGCCAATGGTAGCACTGACTCTCCTCAAAGAATATATATATATGAACATGATTAGTTATTCCCCAAAGGCTTTTTCACCAAGAAGCCAGCAAACAATAGCAAGGGTATTTTTAGTTTAGCAATACTGGAAATAGACTCCCCCCAATAAACTTATAGCAAAAGAATTAAAAGTGTTTGCAAAGGAATCAACACTATTAGATTAAGTAAAGAAGGAATTAATGTAAACACATTGCTTTAAAAGACAATATCATGAAACCACATCAAGATTTGCGCTTTTCACCTGAAAACAGAACTCTTGAGTGAAGTTTCCACCGTATTTTACCTCACCACATAAACTAATGTTGAACAAGGTTCAGTGATATTGAGAATGAGGATGCAACAGAGATGCATTGCCATCTGAGAAACACATTAAAAATAAAAATGCTATAATGCTTATATGTGGCTCGTGGTTTCTTTACTACAAGGCAAACATAACAACCTTATCTATGTTCACATTGTTGAACTCAGAGCTAAGACTTTCTCCCACCTCAACTGTGTTAGAACCTATTGTTTGTGCAGATATATGATTGCAAATTTACAAGCTCTAGCCTCAGTTTTCACTGGCATGCTATACATGTCATCAATATTACATGGCTTCAATCAGCCTTAAGGCAGAGGACAAATAGTGGTAATGTCAAGAATCTTATACCTTTATCATGTAGAACTCCCCCAGCTAATAAAAATGCCAGAATTAGGTATTTCAGATCATTTCTTCAATATTTATGAAAATTTCCAAAGAGAACTGCCACTATTTAGCATATCTGCATTATTGTCATTGCATATTCATTACAGATTCTATATTTTCCTAATTTGTTCCCAGTAATAGGAAGCATGTTACATTCCAGATATTGTCTGGGATAAAAAAAAAATTCAGGCCACCAGAATGTCCAATCAAATTTTCAATGGCTCAAGTTGTGTGTGAGGCTCATGTTCACGTTTTGCCCATCTACATAATATGAACTAAAACTGGGCATATCAATTTGGCCTTTTTGAATAAAAATCATTTTGAACACTAAAACAATACATCCACTAGTGTTCCAAAACTCAGGCATAGTATTTGACCATTTTTATATAAATCTATTTGGACACAAACAATCCATTCACTAGTGTTCCTTAACTGGTACAAAACAATTTGGCCTTTTGGCTTTTTCAATAAAAATCTATTTGAACATGAATACAATCCATTCACTAATGGCCCCTATACTAATGGTAGCCTGACCTTAGGCATGTATGAACTAACATGAATCTTGGAATCATTTTATAATTCACTTTCTTTCCTCCGATCCACAAATCAGGGTCTACAGCTAATCCAAATAATTACCGGATAGTCATGGTGGGCAACACTTACTCTAAGCTGCCCTCCATTTACAGTTAGTGAGGAGCTTGAGAGGACACATTTCTCAGGCTAGAGGACAGGTAGGGTTCAGGTCAAAGCACCAAACCATTGATCACATCCTCGCACTCTAAGTTATCACTGAGGAGGTGAGGCATCGCTCTTTAAAAATCTTTTGTTGCTTTGTTGACTTTTGAAAGTCACTTGACTCTGTCCCAAGGGAGGCCCTGTTCCAAAGACTTATATACATTGGCATCTTGGAAATCCTTATCACAGCTATCTTGTGTTTCTTTTATGAATCCATTCTTGGAAAAGTCCACACAGCACACAAAGTATCAGACTATCATCAGCACCATTAAGGTGAAACAAGGATGCTCTCTTTCCCCTACACTGTTTGGGATATATATAGATGAGTTGGGGTCTTTTCTCCAAGAACATATCCTGCCCAAGGACGAGTGCTACCTCCACCAAGTCTTGCTCTCCATCCTCCTTTTTGCAGACAAGGTGGTTCTCCTGGCCTCCATCCTAGAGGATTTACAGAGATAGCCCAATGCCCAACAGTTTGTGGGATCTTCGTCATTGGATAGTCAATCGTGACAAAACCCAGGTCATAATTTTCAACAGATCAAGGAATATTATGTTCTCTCAGATTATCACTTTTACTTCCACGGTGTGGAGATTAAGATCACCACTGCTTACACTTGCTTGTGACTCAGGAACACAATTCTCAAGGCCTAGATTTGGATTGAAGAAAGCATTCCAACCCTAAATCAACAAGGGCTACATGTCCCTCACTCTCCTTGAGTGACAGTACTTTATGAACCAGTTTCAGGACATTCCATCCAAGATAAACCTCTTCGACAACCTTATCAAACCCATAGTTATCTACAATTCTAAGGTTTGGAGGCCAGTTTACTTGAGTCGCAATAGGCCATGACAGAGAGAGTTCATGTCCTCATGCTTTGCACCATCATCTGAGCGAGAAGATAGTTCCCCAAAGCATTATTCAGGCAAAGTTAATGGCACACCCCCCAAGATTGAAACCATCTTCACATTGGCTTCCCTTATGCACCATGTTTTACACCTTGACAACCCATAGGGATCACTATCCTTATCTTGCTTATAACTCCTCAAAGGCCATTACCACTACCAATAAATGCCATTGTGCTCATTGTTGATTTGCAAAAGCCACTTGTCTAGTTTGGTCTATCAATATCTCAATGGCCTGCATCCCACGATTTAGATATTCTCTAGATGCACATGGCCATCTCCTGTTGACCAAACATGAGTTCAATAGGATTATTAGAGGACATCTACATGCAATATATTCAAGTTACATGGGTCAACCCACCATGCCAGTTAAACCCCAAGATGGCCTTCTATGCAAAGCAGTTCATGGAGCTGAGGGACATCCTTTTTGTTCAACCTCCTTACATGCTTCAATAAATGCATGCTCTTCGGATCCCTTGTACCAACATGCAATTCCGTTTGGTTCTCGAGGGCTTCACATCGAAACCAACCATCATATCACGTAGGGAGGACAAGGTCTACCATCCTTAGGAGACCAAGGCAAAAGAGCACTTCGATCGATTTTATTGCATTTTCAAGGAGTTCCATAACTCCCTATCCACCTTTTAGTTTCCAAACCAAAAATGCCTAGCCCTCTTCATGAGGGATGCCCTCAAACTCCGATCCCATTCACTCCGGCCACCCCCTGCCTAGACCAAATAACTCTGGGCTAATTACTTATTTCTTTATAGTGTTCCCAACAAACTAAGACACCAAGAGGCAGGCAAACAACTCCACCTTATCAATTGTTAAACCTATGAGACCCCGAGAGGCCATCTGTGTTCAGCCAACGAGTCTCGTATGAAGGTGTCACCTCAAACCCTAAGACAATTCACACAGCAATAACAGACATGTGATTACCTTCAAATCTTGGCAATAGATTACATCATCCAAGCAATAAGACATACCTCAAATCAGCTCTTCCAATCAATTATCTATCAAAAGCTTCTTCCCTATCACCTCAAATGTTAGGAGAGACACAATTACCAAGACCTTTGGCTCAAGGGAGGGAAGTTGTCCCCAACCCTCTCCATCTTCAGGAGATAGCATCGAGGGGCATTAAGCCTTCCACTTATCATCATTGGAGATATCCTCCACAAGAACTTTTGGTTGTCAACCATGCTAGAATGTACATACGATACAGATTTGTTTCTACTCCTTGATTTTAGACTAGAGGTCCCATTCAGCATAGATTAGAATGCATTAATCATGTTTTTATCGAGTGGCCTTTTCACTCCCACTTTGTATTCCGCAATATTGTACTTAATAGTTTCGTTGACCTATTTGTGATCATTTGTTAGACATCAATATAATTATCTTATTTTATCTTATCTCAAGTGGAAATAAGGCATCATGCACTCCCATAATAGCTATTGTTTTTCGTAAGGAGAATGAGATTTAGTCCAAATTTGAAGCCCATCCTAGTTTGAAATGATCGATTAAATAAAAAGGTTTGATACGGCAAACGAAACTATAACAAACATAAATGTATAAATATACAATTTGAAGTAAAATAATAATGATTAATGATTAATGAAAGGACACATCCTATCATAAACACGTGACCTATTGAAAGGACATGACCTACCATTGCAACCTATCAATGCTATAAGTACACTGTCACATGGTCATTATATAATCATCTTATATTTTGTACATTTATTATATGCTTCTCCTTCATGGATTATAACCCATTGTCCTACTTAAATTGAATATCCAGATATTGAATTATTGTTTATATTTAGGACACGGATATTGTTCGTTCCATTTGGTATCAGAGTTGCGTTCTAATTTTCAGCTTTTAGACACATTCTAAGGTTTCTTTGAAACGTTGCCATTGCCAACCCATCCACAAAAAAAAATTCTAAGTTTCTTTGATCTTGGTCCTTGACCATATCTGGCCATTGGCCAATCACAGTCGAGGAATTCCGAAAAGGAAAGGAAAAAGAGAATCAACCCACTGCGAACAAAAACTGAAGATCGAATTATATTTCAAAAGTAAAAAAATCAGGAAACTTGTGAAAGATCATTCCAATACCAATGCTTATAAGCTAAGTTGCCAGGGAACTTGGGTACGGGGACGGGTATGGGTACGGGGACGGGGACG
>NWUY0300005695.1:20747-31975 GCA_004151065.3 Larix sibirica
TAAAGAGAAGGGTTGACATGGGTTCCTAACACATCTTCTGTGCTTGGTTGAGTCTATAATATATGAGAAAAATCAATGGCCTGCAAAATATTTTCAAAGGTCTCATTATTTTAATGCTCCTCAAACTGGTTCCATGTTGATCGATGGGTGGCTGCATTTACATTCAGTGGATCGTGCTACTCACCATCGGCCGATCATCCTGTAAATTGGTTCCGTGTTGCTTTTTCATCAGTCAAGCTGCAATAATCTTCTGCGGTCCATCTTTATTATTGAAGGTGATCAAGGACAACATAAATCCTTTCATATTCATTGAAACCTCATGCGATCACTTCCTTTATTGTATTCAAATGTATATGCTACAGTCCAATCTTTGTCTTTTGCTATGTTTTGGGGGCAATTAGGAAATTATCTTTGGTATTTGCATGGTTTTCTATTACTTGTCATCTTATTTATTTAATTGTGATTTATCCTTGAATGTATAAATAATCAAACCACTACAGATACAAATAGATTAATATTTTTCTTTAGGCGGAAGGCAAGTGCATTAAATTAATTAAGTTGAAATATTTATAGAGATGTGCAATATTACGTGTTCAAGAATCCATGGATTATTACTCGTACTCGGTGCTCATATAATAAATTTTGATCAAATTTCCATTTTTTCCACCGTCGATCCACTAATAAATATCATTATGACATAAAAATGGTCCATTCAATACTGCATCATCTATTTTAAGGCATATTATTATTATAATTTAATTTTAAAGTGGCATTTTAATTTGACACAATTGGTATATAACACAATGCGAATGCTTTCTCTTTATGAGGTTATTGGCTCTTCAAATAAAACTCTCTCATGTTCTAGAGTTATTTTAATAGCATTTTCACCTATGAAATGGTCATATGAAGAGGAAACTTGTGCATTTTAACATTGCATTGTCCCAAGATAAAGATTGGAGGAAGTGGGCTTCATAATCTTTTCATATATTCTTTCAATGCCATAACACTATAAATTTTGATCTTATTCAAATGGAGGATTGAGATCTCTATTTATAGATTTTTTGGAGTTGAAACTATGCTTGAAAGAAAAATCACTTCAACGTGAATCCAATAACTTCGGGGATGGCCAAAGACATTGTAATTTTATTAATTGGTTTATGTGGTATGGGCAACAATTGGCCAACATCCATCCTAAATTAACTATCTGATTGAATGAGATGTAGAATTAGACATAATCATGGTGTAATAATGATTTCATGATATTTTAAGGAATAAGTGCATGAATACATTCTTCATAAAGATATAACTGTATAGGTCTTCCAATAGTGAAATTGATGTTTGACTTCTTATTTTTGTATATAATTAATATTTCATCCATTGTTTTGATCTCATAAGATGACTTTGAACGCAATTTGGGATGTATTTGACAAAATGTATATAAGCGTCACAAGCCAAAAATGCTATGATAATAATATAGTGTCACATATCTTTGCTATAATAACAATATAGTGTCACTTATCTTTCATTGTCTCTATGGTATCTATTAAAATATGTCAAGAAAACTGGTCCACATGGAAAAGCATTTTCCATGAGAGAGATTCATTGTTTTGTCCACTTTTCCGTTTCATATCTCCATATTAGCGGATAAAAAACAATTTTTTCTCTAAACAATTAAAATTGTCCTTACAAGAGGAAATTAAGATCTCATACCATGGAAATAATTGTAACACCACACTGTTAACATGACATAAAAAAAAAAATAGAAAATGAATAAATAAGAAAGAGTTACTCAAACCTATTTATGACAATTCATATAAACTCTTATTCATTCCATAGACTTTATTTCTTTTTACCTCTCCACAAATAAAGCAGGTCGACATTGCCACCTCGTGGCTTTTGTTTTAAACATGGGAAGGGATGACGAAATTTATCCATCTAAAAGGAGATCTACACTAGGCTTTTGTTTTAAACATGGGAAGGGATGGCGAAATTTATCCATCTAAATGGAGATCTACACTAGATGGAGTATGATACCCGTATTTTAGCCAAACCCAAACCAATTGACGTGACAACATGGTGGAATTTAACATGAAATTTTTTGTACATTGGAGGCTTTTAGTGTTTGCTGGCGGGAGGACAAAATTTATTCACTTCTGGTTGATTGTTTTTGTTCAATCGTCGCTAAGATCCCTAGTGTGTTGGCTTATCAAGTGCCTTAAATGGGGAGACTAGGTCTCCTTAGATTTCGTTTTCTCGGGCTGACAGGTTTGCGTAGCCTTCTACGGGTAGTTTTTCCTGGAGGGAAATTAGAAGAGGCATAAATCAGGCCTTGGTGAAAACCAATTCTTCAAGGTCTCCACACATATCTTCCTTGCCCAGGATGTCCCTTCGTTCAAGCTTCCATTCGAACAACGCACTCTTCATTACCTTTAGAGGCATTTTGAAGACACCCAAATGCCTCAAACCTACAATACGTTGGCGTTGTCCTCTTTACTTGGGCTCCAGAGCATTGAGCACCAATGGAACAACACTCCCTTGGATTGAAGGATATGGAGATAAAACCAACAAGTCAATGGAGAAAACAGGAGCTAAGCAGACTGGCAAGAAGAGAGGCAGCAGCAGCAGGTCCTGGGATGACGCTGCAGACAGTTACTTTTCAAAGCAGAACTCAACCAGGTATGATCACAAGCTTGAAAGCAGCCACAGTACATTTGATAGGAAGAAAAATACAGAACTCGACAGTCCCAATACAGAACCCAATAAAAGAGTCGATACACCCAATGTAGACGTTGCTGAAGAAGAAGATGATTCACAGCCTTCAAATGATGAGGCCTGGGGAAGAATCAAGGAAAAGTTTAGGAAAGTAGTAGAGAGTGATGGAAAGAGGAAGAAGCAATTTCAGGAACCCAATACAGAACTTTATAGTCCCAATGCAGAACTTAATAGATCCAATAGAGAAGTTGATAGACCCAGTTTAGAAGATAGCGAAGAAGAAGAGGATTCAGAGCCCGTAAAGGATGAAAGGTGGGGAAGAATCAAGGAAACGTATAGGAAAATTGTAGAAAGTAATGAAAGAGGAAGACCCGGTAGGGCATATGAAAATACCCGAAAGGGAGTAAGAGGCATCCCAAAACAACATCAAGAAGGGTTGGGGAGGAGAACATGGAAGTTCACTGGTTCAAGCCCTCCCAAAAATACCCGAAAGGAAGTAAGAGGCATCCCAGAACAACATCAAGAAGAGTGGGGGAGGAGAACATGGAAGGAGGTCACTGGTTCAAGCCTTCCAAAGATGGTGGGAGAGGCAGTTTATGGAGTGGGTCCTGTTCTGGCTGCCCTTACAATAGTCAGGAGAGAGTTCTATGCTCTTCATGTTCAGGAAGGCCTTGATTTGAGCAGTAAGAACAAAAAGAAGAAGGACAAGGAGGGGATTGAACAGGTTTTGCAAATGGCAGGGAAGCTTGGATTAGCTGTGAAGGAGGCCTCAAAGCATGACCTCAATATGCTTGTGGACTCCAGGCCTCATCAGGGCCTTGTACTGGATGCTTCCCCATTGGAAATGGTGATCATAAAGGAATTGGAGCCCATTTCTATCTATGAAGGTAAGAGCTCTCCTCTCTGGGTTGCTTTGGATGAAGTCACTGATCCTCAAAATTTTGGGGCAGTTGTGCGGTCTTCTTACTTTTTTGGATCAACAGGAGTAGTTGTGTGTGCTAAGAATTCATCTCCCTTGAGTGGGGTAGTCAGCAAAGCCAGTGCAGGTTCACTGGAACTGGTTGAGCTTCGGTCCTGTCGAAATATGGTGCAGTTTTTGGAGTCCTCTATGAAAAATGGATGGCGGGTTTTGGGTGCTTCTGTGTCTAAATCTGCAGTACCATTGAATGAGGTTGCGTCAGGCATTCCGACAATACTAGTACTGGGCAGTGAAGGCAGAGGATTGAGAACTCTTGTGAGTAGATCTTGCTCCCAATTGATCAGTATACCAGGAACTCTTCCGCATATTGCACCGAGGTCCGCTGATATTGATCTGAGTAAGGACAAGTTTCAAGGTGAAGAATTTAATAGTCTTTTCCAACTTGAAAGTTTGAATGTCAGTGTAGCAGCAGGTATACTCCTTTATCATTTGATTGGGCCTCCGGGAATTTTAAGTAATGACAAGAACCATCCATCAGAATGAAAGTAATGCTATCGTTTGTTTACCTTGCTGCTGATAATTCTGTATTTTTATGTTATCATTTTCGTGGCTATCAGTGTAATTGCATAATGCCTCTTCTCTTTGCTTCTTTATGCATTTTGGTCTTCAAACAATGTTATAGTTTTGGATGCTACTAATAACAATCTACAAATTATTGCCCGAGAAATTATTGGAATGCATCTGAAGATTTATTTCCTGGATTACTGCCTTGTTTTTCGTTATGAACTTTTTGGGCTAGTTATTGAACGTTTTGGTTGTGTCGACATTTCTCTCAAAAGGATCTGGATCATGAGGAACTATCTGATTGTGATATCGGATCCAACTGATAAGTACCTTTTCTTGTCAACTTTAGCTTAAGAATGTTTTGTTATGCATCATTGACTCAAATGCTGGTATGGCTGCAAGGCAAACATAGTTCCAAGTTTGAGACCTCAGCCTCATATCATCCAGTTCATCCCATTCTCACAGTTTAAAATAAATCCCAATGGAAGGGAGCTGTCATTGTAGGATGCATACAACAAATCTAACATGCAGCTAGATATTATTTTTGGTTTCTTACATAGTTGAAAAAACAGTCTTCCTAGTAGTCCCATGTCAAACTCTGCTCAGCCCTGCTGCCAAGTTGAGTTAACTCGATCTCAAGTCCGATTCTCCACTACCCAGTCCAACAACAGCAGTGCAGATCCATGAGCACTTGTGGATCAGACACTAACCTGCAAGTAGCTCATAGGTTATTTGTTGCCTGCTTCCAACTCATGGGTGGACAGCAAAACTTGTTGACGTCAAATATTAATGCAAACAAGGAGAAGAAAAACTCTCATTTTGTATGATTTCTACTGCCAAGTTTTTGCTGAGTCGGAGTAGAACTCTTAAACTTCAGCCTCACCGAGTCATTTATCGAGCCAACTTTTTTAACATTGGTTTATATTATTCTAAGTACAACATGACCTAAATTTTTCGTTTCTTGCGTTTGAATGAAAAAAAATGCTCTGTCCTTTCCATTTCTTTTTGTGATTAAAATTGTAGGGATCTCTTTGTAGCTTGAAATGAACAAGAATTCACATGTTTGACCAATTATATTATTTAGAAACAATATGGATACTAGTCAATTATGTCCTAGTTGTGGAAATTTTGAGAAAGCATTGTTTAATGCAAATTCTGAAACTTCAACCTTGAGGTTCCCTGTGTCTATATCTTGTGAACTTTCAGCCTTAGGGATGAATCTGAAATATAAATTACAACAGTGTATATTTCATTTCTGTCCAACCAAATACATAAGGCAGCCCAAGAAAATAAGCATCAAACAGTTTCTAGCCTGTAGGGCACAATTCCCAATGCATAACAGTTCCAAAAATTACTTAATTACAATAGATTTACTACAGCCATGAATCTGCCTCTCACAAACCCAAACGTTTTCCTCCCTTGCATAAAGGCATGTACAAAGACTCAAGATACAAATGATTTAATGGACTCTCACATGCCCTAAGAAAAGATGATACTAAACAAAGACTCTCTACTCCCCTTATATAGAATAGGTGAGGGAGGCCAACAATAGTAAAGTGGACAAGGTCTACAACCAATTACCTCAATTAACTTAACTAATAACTAGCCAAGTCCATGTGTGGAGTGCTCCAACTCTAAGGTGACACATATCAAGCTCCAAGATAAGCATGTCCATCAAGCTAGGGTCCCAGGTGAGTGCTCCACAAGACCAAGGTCCAATGCTCTCCTTCAAAGGTATTCAATGCACCAACAAGTACCGCTTATGTCATGTGCTCCGCTGGGTCCACCACATTTCCATGAATGCTCCTCAGTCCTCAAGTCAAGCACAAATCTCTGTGTAAGGAACCAAGTGGTCCCATGCTACCTAGGGATAAGCACCCTCCTACTATATGCCCTAATGCTTCTCCTCTCATATAGGTTCACTTCCTAAGAAAGCAACCAAGTCCTCCATGTGCGTCCCATGAAGAATGTCACCGTGCTACATAGGATACCGACTTCCTAATGAAGCTATTGATGTATTTGTAACTTCAGAAGATATTNAATGTTATAACCTTTATACTTTATAAATGATCTCTTACTCATGATATCCTTATGTAACAATAAACATAATATATCTTCGTGATCTTACCATAAACCTAAGATACCACTGCGGAAGGGAAATGAATACAAGCCGTAGAGGAAAGTAATTCACATTGCATGGCCACTGTCCAATCGGGAGGGAAATGAATACATGCAATTGAGGAAATATGCATGTGGGCCAACCACTACAGGAGGAAAGTAATGCACAAGTTATGCAAATTGCATGATTAATAGGTCGTTCGACGAGAAAGAAATGCACAATTCAGAGTTAGCAAGCCGCAAGGAGGGAACAATGTAGTAGTGTCTGCGTGCTCTTGAATACAATCAAAATTTCTTCAGCGAACCCATGTCAGAATCCATCTGAATTTATTTGGTGAACTGGATTTGAATTTCTTCAGCGAACTGGAACCGAATTTCTTCAATGAACTGAAATGAATCTTAGTTTTGGTTGAGATTCAGCAAATTTCGAACCTAGAGGTTAAACATTATTGAATCCTGTGACTTAGGCAAAAGTTGATGCATTTCATTCTATAGTCATCATGGTAAGTCCAAAGAAATATGCTACTTTAGATCTATTGGGCTAGGATGCCCCTTGGCCCCTACCCTCTATGTAATGTCAATAGAAGCTCTCAAGTAACTACTGTAGAACAAAATAGCACATTTCCTAATCAACGTTATTCCTCTCCTTTATCGTGATGGTGGACAACTGGTAAATGACCATTTTGCAAATGACTTTTTCTTGACATTTCTAGGAGACAAAAACACTAGATAACACTATGAATTTCTTGCAATATTTTGTGAAGCCTCAACTAAGCTACAAATTCCCATGACTCAATGATTGCAGCTTAGCCAATGGGAGGCACCAAGCTAGATGATGGGGCAATGTTAAGCATCGATTCAACTTGGCCAAGTATTCAAGTTTCTAGGAATTTCTTTTCCCTTGCATGCCTTAGCCAAGGAATAGGAGGAAATATTGCAAAGAGTGGCCCAAAAGATTAACAAATGGTTCATGAAGCTTATGTCCCTTGCTGCAAATTTCTAAATTTGCACCAAAGATCTCATTGCCACCAATGTGTACTAGTCCTCATGTAGGGTCACTCTAGCTCGAGGTTACTTTTCACTAGACAATATTCTCAAAAAATTTCAGTGGACTAACTCTAGCAGATATAAAGACTTCCATAGTTTTAATTATAATTGTTGTACGCTTAGAGATAAAGAAGGACTGGAAAATATCGCTATTAGAGATCAAGTTCAAGCACTATGTGCCAATCGATCATTAGAGTTGTTGAGGGCCATGAGGCCTAGAAAAGTTTGTAAGATAATGGTATCAACTTGGGAACCCCTTATGGTCGTAAGATGTGGAGCAATCTAAATCTGTAGACCATTTGGATTATCGTGGCCTCAACCAAGGTTATGGGACTTTTGTAGCAAAGAGCATTTGGTGGGCCTTGGAGACCATCAACCACATATTGGTAAAGAAAAGTGACTCTCTAAGGTAGAGAACATGATAGTCTTCCACTTCTTCACGCATCAAGTAGCACTAGGGATTCTAATGCAACAAAACTCTAGTCTTCTCTCACAAGAACCAGAAGAACAAGTGCTTCCTTGATTCCTTTAGGGTTTCTGCCAAAACCTAGCTTCCCTTCTCTTCTTAGGGAAAACCCTAACCTTGACACCTTCTTTGCATCAACACATGAACCCTAGTGCACTAGACAAGAGTGCAAAGTACAAAGGGACAATATGCTAGGTGAGAGATGCCAATAATAACAAAGTGGACAAGGTCTATAAGCAAGCAACCTTACTAATCACTAGATAAGCCACCGGGAGAAACGCTCCAACTCCAATATGGCACGTGTCAAGCTACAAGGTAAGCATGTCTAACAAGCAAGGGTCCCAAGGTGAGCACTCTACAAGACAAGGTCCAACACTCCTCCAAGGCTCTATAATGCTCATGTGCTCCTCCAAGTCCATCATACCTCCATGAACACTCCTCAACCAAGCATCTTCAAGTCAAGCACAATCCATGAGGAAGGGCTCAATGCCCTCCTAAATGCCCAATGCTCCGCCAAGTACGCCCTCTTGCCAAACAAGCAACCAAGCCCTCCATATGCACCTCATGAAGAATGTAACCATGCCACATAGGTCTCCAATCTCCAAAGGAAGTGTGTAGAAATCCATGAGTAAGTATGGTTACTAAGGTACAACCATGTGTAAGCAACACACCATGCACTCCACATCACATGAAGCACCCCCGAGTATGGTGTAAACAAATTCAGAGTAACCCCAAAAACAAACACTCCCTCTTTATAAGGAAATTGTTATCACAAACACCATTTTTCTTTGTTTGCATCTCAGTAAAACCTGCCATCTATAAGTCTGGATCTTCTGTAGTCTCAGGATCAAACATCCACTACTAGAAAGGAATAGTCCCCCAAACATCATTCTCCTCCATCAAGTCATCACACCTCACCTCCTCAAAACAACTAGAAGGATCACAAATGGAAGTAGCTAATGCAATATGGTTAGCATATCTCCTAGGAGATATACTTGTCTTTATCAAAGATTTGGGAGCTCCTACATGCTCATGTGCATCCTACAATGTATGTCTAGGTAAGCCATCTTGGCTTCCTATGCATTGAAGTAGAGGGTAATGATGTATCCTTTCTTAAGCTCTCCTCGCCCACACGTGGATTTGACTCTTCTCTTACCTCTAAATCAGATTTTGAATTAACAACCTCCTCACTCCCTTCAATCATTGAAGGAGATACCTGTGATCTAGAGGACCAGACATCAACATCGAACTTCAAATCTTGGCTCACCACAATCTTCCTTGCACTATAGTGTAAATCCTTTAAGCTTTGGAAATCCCACTTTATCCAACAAAATAATATACTATCATAGCATCTCAAACCTCCCCTTTGCTAGGGGCTTGACCACTCGTGAATCTAAAGGAACATAACTCTAGACCATGAAAATCCAACATCATTCATATCAACTTCATGAGTTAAAATATTCAGACACCACATCATGAGCTATTCAGGAAGACAAGTGGATTAGATATATCAAATTGACAAAGATAAAAATTTGCACAAATCTCATTCATTTTGAAATGCCAAGCTAGTAGTGCAAACATTGACCCACACAGGGCCTTTAACAAACTGTAAACATGGGTATCTCGCCTATGCACCTCAAATCCTTTTCCAATTGAAGCAAAACCCTCAATAGTGTCAACTCCCTCTTTCTTAGAGAATCCTCTAGTAACTGGAGGAAGAATCTCATAAAGGTCAACTCCCTCTTTTAGGGGGAATCCATCAACCCTGTCCTAGGACCCTTCAACATTCCCATTAGCACTGCAAGCATGGAATCAATCACTGATTCCATAATAGGTTTTGAATCAATCTCCATGGCATCTTGCCCTACATGCTTTGCGTGTGCCTCCTCAAAACTAGAAGGCTCACCTAGTTTCTAATTGGTATGTACAAGCGCTATAGGATCAAGAAGTAACCTGTAAAGGCCGCTATCTCACACACTTTAGCCAAAGTCTTTGGACTTGCTAGACTACAATAGCTGATAGTGCATTGTTGTCTTTCAAATGCAACTCTATACTGAAAACCCATCATACAAGAATGTGGAGGATTTTTCTTGAAACCAAGAACAAACAAAACATCATTCAACTCAAGAACATCACTTAATAGCATTCATAAGGAAATGGAGCCCAATCCTTTGACATGTTAAGTAGCATCATCACCCAACTCCACACGCTTTACTCTCTCTTCCTTCCTTTTCCCATTGAAGAGTTTCTTGTTATAAGTCATATGTCTTGATGTCCCATTGTCCATGTTATGCCATATTCCATGGGCATATTTTTGAACTTATCTTTGCTTCAACATGAGGACATTTCCCAAACTATTATGGCCCTTTTTTGCTCTTTGTTGGGCCTTCTACATGATTCCAGTGATGTTATGATGTGATGATCATCTATATATGCCATTTCTTACTGCTATACCATGTTAGATGATGTATAATAATAGTGTTGTACTTCATATTGCTGCTGCTACATGATGTATTGGTTGTTTGATGAATATAGTTAGTAGTACCACCCATAGGTTGACGAGGGTAAAGGATTCTTGATTTACTTGCATACCATTGAACTGGGATGACTCTTGGTCTTTACAAGGATTTCACCCCCTTCTTTGGTTCCACCTTTGGTTGATCACATTTCATCCACATCACTTCATATTTTGGTATGCATCCCAAGGGTTTGAACTTGATAGATTGACTCTTGCTCTCCCCCTTTGTAATTCTTTCACTAGGTGTGCCTCCATGCTTTCCATGTGTATTGGGTTTGTTGTGTTGTAGTGGATCCTCAGTATATGACACTTTTGGGTAAATTCTTATGGCCGGTTGCCAGTAGTCAAGAATAATTATAGTTGAGCAATGCCCTGTCCGAAGATCCAAAAAATTCCCTAGTAATAAAATTGTTAGTGGTTGGAAGGATAGGTAATCCCTGTTGGGGCTATGGTAATCCCTGTCGGGGCTATGGCTGCTTGGCTGGCAGTAGGGCAAGACCTATTTGCATGAAAATTCTTTATCGAGGCAACTCCGTTGGGGCTATGGACGCTTGCTGGTAGTGGAGCTAAGGCTGTGCCATCATTGGTATCTCGAAAGGTGTAAAACTAGGGCTGGTACCTTTCAATCCACTAATCCTATGTAAAAAGAAAAGAAAAGAAAAGAAAAAAAGGGAAATGTTATTGTTGGGATCAAAGGGGAAAGGTACCTCATTACACACTCCTGTGATAAGACACCTCCCGATTTAATTGTACTACTGATGAAATGTATAGACGAGCCCTTTATCCTTCATCTTGAGTCAATCAATAAATTAAAGCCCACATCACTTGTCCAAACTTGGTTGAGTCATCTATATCCACCCCGAAGAAGACAATAGTCCTTGTAA
>NWUY0300005698.1:0-11426 GCA_004151065.3 Larix sibirica
GACTTGTTGATTCCATCTCCATTACTTGTCTATTGTTCTTATCTTTATACTTGCTTGTTTATTCTATAACATGTATCACTGGTAAATATGCAATGCGATCAACTACAACATTGGTTATGTTTCCGGTGATACATGCATAGGACGATAATGAGCATGATCTAATGATATCAGAACATGAGATAAAGGAATGGTGGGAGAGAAAGATAGCAAACTATCTGCAAAATTATGCTAGAAGAAACAAGTTGACTATCGCTCAAGCAAGGGAGAAGTTCTTTTCTGAAACACATGAAAAGTTCGTTGAATCCATGCCATTTTCATTAAATAAGCTCTTGAATGAAAATACCTTGAGATGAAAAAGACCGACAATTGCGCGAAACGCTAACTAGAGGCAAATATGTCTGAATGGTGTGAAAGAATTGATGACGAGTTTTGTGAAGAATGTGTGATTAAAGAGCGAGTATCTATTGATAACGTGAAGCATAGGTTCTATAACTACCTTACCGAACAATTTCTTTGTTCTTTACCGATGCTTTTGTTCAAATTCTTGATCGACAAGAGAGTAGCGCATATTGTCGAACCTCGACCACTGCTATTACCACCAATCCCGAACACGAACTGGGAAGACAAACATAGAAAGTGGGACAAATTTGTGCAAGAGAGAGAGTGAGAATACTTCTTGAGCAAATGAATTTCCACATCACCCTAGTTCTCTAAATAGCTTTCGGGTTGGAAATGGGGGGGCCAGCCGACCACATTCTTGATGGAGTAGATGAATGACAGTTGACAGATGAAAACACGATATGGCCAGCAGTTAGAAATCCCATAAATTCGACAAAGATAGAATGATGATCCATAAAAGGAATCCAGATATCCACAAGATTGAAAGATAAAATAGGAGGAAGAGGCGTGAGGAAATAAGGGAGCAGACTAGTGAGCTCTAGAAAAAGAGAAGGTCGGGTATAGTGACAGATGCAGTAGGATATCCACCAGAGTCGAGTCGAGCTCGATAGAGAGAGGACAAGGATGAATCACTGTCACTAGAGGATGAATACTTGTGGATGGAGCATGGAAGATCTCTCTAAGTGAATATACCCAAATTTATAACCCCACATTATCCATTACATATGACTCAGAGTGGCCAAGTGCAAGAAATTGTCAAAGAAGATCTAGGACTTCACGCTTGTCAATATGGCATTTGGAGTGGACGAAAAAATGAAGGTAATGAGGTTGATAGATTATTTATTCATCTACCGTAAGAAGGAAATTGGGTCACCTTTCAACCCAAATTTTCCAACAAAAGTTTTCATCTACTCTATTCAGATCATGAGAAAGTGCTCCCCTAGCCACTTCCAACATTGAGTAATTTGTCGAGTTAGTTGGGAACTCTGAAAAGAAGTACAATCTAGATAGAACAAAAATTTACTTGGGTATTGATAGAAGTTGTAGAATAAATTCGACATTTGACAACCTACGAAGAACCGACTGTAGTTAGTGACATTGTTGCCGTAAGTGAAGAACGTACATTAACTCTTGTGAATACACATCAAGAAATAGTACTCATAGAAAATAATTGTCGGAGCATTTATGTCACCGGAAGTAATCCACCATCACCACCATTTAGCTTGGAAGTCACAATTGCAGCAGATATGGCACACATAACATCACATCTTCCTTTCTATGAAGGAAATGAATATCCAAGAAGACACCGGTTTGTTTGTGAGTCAATATGGGAAGCCAATTCCATTTCCTGTGAAGATCAACAAATGGCACAATTCACTGGTTCCCTTTGAAAACGATCTCTCACATGGTACAACACTTATAAAGAAAGAAAACCTACTGCAAAAAAGGCTTAGATAAAATGACAGTTCTTGTCTCTCTTTAAAACTCTCGATGCAAAGTATCTAGCTGCTAAAAAGTTGAAAACCACAACTCAAAAACCAACAGAAAGTGTCAGGGACTACGACAAAATATTCAAAGACTTGTTGATCCAGATTAAGCACGATATTGAAGAATCCTTATTGATCCAATGGTTCGTGGTTGGATTACTACAGAAAATTAGAATGAACATCCGTTTCACTGATTTTACTACATATGAAGATACATTGACAAAATCATTACAAATAGAAATGGATGATGATTATCCAGTAGCTCCTATCGCCTAATGCATCGAAGAAAAAATTGAGAATATGAAAAAATATATTCGTGAAAACAACCTTAGAGGATCCCACCTATGGTGTACAAAATGCTCAACAGTGGGCCATACAAAAGCCTATTGTCAACAAGGTGACCGACGATAGGACGTTCAAATTGTACAAACAAAATGCTTCTATGACATCTTCCAAGAGCACGAATCACATTCAACAAAATATTTCACCTAAAATATGAAGAATGATCAAGTTTGATGGTGTGCCATATGTGACGTAAAATCTCATTATACAACAGAATGTAGTTTAAATCTGAACAGAATTATCATGCAGTCTATCAGACTAATACGATCAACCAAAGGAATGATAGAATGACAGAAATGACAAAAATGACATAAACGACAGATACCGAAGAAACAATGGCCGATTATATGATCGACAAAATGAAAACTTCAACAGACGAGGAGGATTCCAAGGTCGGGGTCGAAGTAATGGAAATTGAGACCCCTGACCACGTCGACGATTACAGTTCTTTACGTGCCTCAATGAAGAACATCTTTTTGCAGATTGTCCCTTCAAAGATCGGACATAATATCTCAAATTTTGTACGAAGTCTGAGGTGGGTGATCACTTTTTGGAGTATTTCCCCACCATACTTGGAAATATTACTAATAAAAATAATGTTAACATCTTGTCCAGTGTTCCTAAGTCTGATATTGTTAAAACTAAGAATCTCCAGATTGTAACTCGCTAGGGAACTAAAATTGATGTTGATAATCCGCAAATTAGTAAAATAAAATGTAAAGAAGATTTTTTTAATACACATGATTACATGATAATTCAATAGAGGTTAAGCATACACAAAATAACCATCAAGAAGAAAGGATAGGGATGAACGTTCAACCACTTTATTCATTCTCAGATGGTGTATTTAAAACATGATATGGAGAGTTTGGAGCGGTTACATCCGCTCCAATTTCTCATTCATTAAGATCTAATTACATACATTGATATATTAATATGATTACATATAGAGCCTAAGAGGCCCCTCCAACAATGACTATCCAAATCCAATTGAACATAAGCACTTATATAATAATGCAACAATTTTTTTTCAAGAATTGGCATCCCGAGAAGACAATGATGAATCTTGACAAAGAAATATTGATGAAATTCTCAAATTAATAAACAAATAAGAAGCAGTGGCAAAATTTAATAGATGTCATGAATAATATTAGAAGCACATCCATCGAAGAAATTAAAACTAAAATTATTTTTCGACTAAATCAAAGAGATAAAAATGATGTAGACTCACTTATTGACTTAGAAATTGAAGGATATTGTGTTCGACAAGTCATCCTCAACTTAGGATGACAAGCAAATATCATGACTCGAGATACTTGGGAACAACTTGGTTGACCACAACTACACGAGTCGGGCATCTACCTAAAACTAGCTGACCAAGGATTGATTGAACCAATTGGAGTATGGAAAAATGTCGACACATTTATCAAGGGTATAAAAACACAAGTTGATTTTGAAATCATCAATCTAAAGGAAGGATCCAATTCCTTCCCTGCCCTAGTTGGAAGACCATGGGGAAGAAAGATCAAAGCATCAATATCACTGGAAAAATATAGGATAAAACTCAAAGGAAATGGGAAGAAAGTGATTGTGCCAATTCACCCATCACAAGGAGAGCCCTGGACAGAACCTATCGACAACTATGTTGACATCCGTAAATGATATCAAGTAATGAACAATGAATACTATACTGAGTGTAACGCACAAGGGGAAATCCATCTTGGGAACCCTTCATCAGTCGGATATATTTCAAATTCTGAACTCTACGACTGGAAAATGGAGAATTATGAATTGCAAGCACGAGAATGTTGGACAATTGAAGTTGTCCCCAAAAAGAAAATTCAACAATGTTTTACTATCTCCGTCATTCCGAATATTTTTGTAAGAAAAATAAGAGAATATATGACACTTGCACCGGTGAGAAACGATTCGTCGGGTATCCCACCGTTGAGATATAAAGAATGAGAGTCTCATGCATCTCATGTCGATGAAGTTTCAAAGAACGTAGGAGAAAAAGGTTGACTTCATAGCTTGGTTGAAACTTTCATAGGTCAAGCTGCAAGATGGTGGGATACACCAAAGTCGAGACTTCAGAATTGGTCCACAACATCGACATACTTCGTTGAAATATTCGATGGAAGAAAACTCACGGCACAAGCAAATATTCCAACTTTCACACAAGGGAAAGATCCTGAAAAACACATCGACATCTGCGAAAAGGAATGGAAAATATTAGGATACATAGACGAAAGAACCTGGCCGCACCTTTTTCCAAGCACACTCGACGGCCTACCAAACAAATGGTATAAAATAGAAGAAGCAAGAGGAGAAACATTTATTTGGAGAGAACTTAGAGAAAAATTTATCAAATATTTCACCTTTTCTCTGCAGGATGATATATTAATAGAAGCAAGTAATCAAGTGAAAAATTTTCTACAACCGACAATTATCAAAATATCATCAGATAATCAAAAACCACTTGGCCAAGAAATTGCTACATGTAACAAAATCAAGTCGACTGAACACTAGCACTCGACAAGACTAAACATGGAAACGAACAAAATGGAAGCAAAAAATTTCACATGGAAACGAGAACATCTAGACACATCAAAGTTGGTCAAAACAATTTTTAAAGTTGAAACTTAAAAGAAGGATGATCTTGAAAGGTTGACAGCATAAGACACCCCCCCTGACATTTACATAGTTTAAATAAGTTCAATGACATATCAATGAAGCTAGAGCACCCGAATGGATGGACACACAACTTAAGATAAAAGAAATAGATATATCTAAGGACAACAGACCCAAGATGGAAAAAATAGGCGATTACTGGAATGAAGAACAAACAACGGAAATTACAAACCTAATAAAAGAATTCCAAGATGTCTTTGCACGAGATTATAAAGATCTGAAAGGACTTGTCCAAGAAATGGGAGAAATGAAGATCGACATCAAACCAGATGCAAAACCTCTGAAATCATGCCTCATACCGACGTTGAAATCATGTGTGGAGTTGTTAGATGAATCTTTAATGCCTTTACAACGCTGCTTGCTTCACCCTACAAACAACAAGTCTTCAAAATCTGAAGGATAAGGGCTTCATTCCTTCATGGAATTGCCATTAGAGAAGAGAAATATGCAATAGTAACCTTTCACAAAATCTTGAGAAGCATTATCTTCAAATTTCTAGGAGAATGGGTTTATCCTCGAAAATGGTGCCAAAAATGTTACAGCATGAACTAGAAGTAGTTACATCCCCAAAGAACGTGACTAGACTAACTACAACTTGAGGTGTTACCCACTGTCACCTCAATAACTACCTCCCTACACTTTAGGTTGGCTCTTCTCCAACTCAAGGGGGCCTTAGATAGGATTGCTAGCTATGGCAATGAAGTTGCAAAGGTGATTTGAAGAGTTATCCCTAGCAAAATTTGAGGACGTCATAGTAGCATAGGTGATGGAAGGGTTTCAAAGACTAGTGACAATCCCAACGCGATGAAGTAAAGGGAACAAAACCTATGAAAGGGGGTAGTTGTTGAAGAGGTTATAGAGAATTAGCTCCTTTGTGGTGCCGACAAATAAACGACCCTAACATGTATCATAATCGTGGAAATCACTAGGAGCTTCCTCAAAACAATGATAACTAAGGTGTGCTTTGAGTAGGCTCGAGCACTATATCAAAAAACCACATAACAAGGGTGAACATATCTGAATTAGTGTGCTGGTGCAACTTTTCTTTTCTTTATCAAACCAACTCTTCAATTATTCTGCTACAATCATCGCATACTACAAAAGGAAGATGACTATGAAATGCACCCTTCCTATTGCTGCTACATGGAACTTATCATACGCTACTAAAAAATGCCTGGAAAAGCTTTCATACTGTTGATAATTTTACAAGCCCAAACTCCGAATGTGTTGCCCAATCAATGCTCTGAATCATTTCAACTTCAAGATTGCCAACATGTAGCCACAAGCCATCTTCCTATTGTTGCTCCTATGCCTAGAGTTCGTGCAGACTTTAAAAAATCATGCTTTCTAGCATTGAGGATTTAGGGCTGATATAAGGTAAGATCAAGCCCAGATTTGAGAGTTGGTCTCAAAATTTACCCCTCATACACCTATGCAAATAAAAGGGTCACAGAAGGCAATATCAACTACGAAGCATTGACATAATTGCCTTATTGTGAAAGGGTCAGATCATCCTAATTCAATTTTCTATAAAATTGTGGCAACGGTTTTTGTGATTTGGGAAATGATAGGATTCCACACTTGAGCTTCTCTTCAATATGATAAGGTCTTTACTTAGCTTTTCATATTGATTTCGTCTTTGGTTAATTTGCCGATGACTTTCTAATTAGGATGAAAATAATGCACCCTTGTATCTTGTTTTTTGTTTTTGGAACCTTCATCATTTGATTCTTTTAGAAATTTATTGGTTGATAAGACTTCAATATAAGTTTCTTTTTTTATTTTTGATGTTGATTGGATTTGTATTGGTCCTTCTCCAAGGTCTAGATTTTTACATTTAATGACTTCTTTATTTCAATGTGATAAATGATTATTTATTTATCAATCAGAGACTCTTTGCTAGTAAGTTGCTTAAACCTTTCTTGTTGCAACTTTTTTTCATTTTTTTCTTTTTAATCTATGCAATCAAGCTTTGACTATGATGCTTAGGCCGAGAAATCTCTTCATCTTTATCAACAACTTCGTCAAATTCCTTTTGTATCATTTGTAGTGACTTGTTTATTCTAAAGGATTACCTTTGAAATACCTTTAAGGTCTTCTAATAATGAAACTCTTAGATCTAATTTCATTATAACATCTTGCAATCTTCTTGTGGGAGAAGGCCAACTTCTTCTTCTTCTTCATGTTAAAGATGAAAGTCCCCATTGTTTCCATCCAAAGTGAGCCCAAAATGATATCAATCATTGTCCCACAATAATCTAATGTTGAATTGTGACATGAAATTATACTCTCTAGTTTTTCAATTGTAAATTGTTTATTTCATATTGTTTTTTGTCCTACAAGGCTAGCATTTCAATCGTATTTGACTTAGGAATCAATCACTAGTTAGTGAATTCATCACTAGTGTAATTATTACATCCACTAAAAGGAATAGAAATAATAATATCTTTTTGGTTTCCTTCTACTGCCCTTTTTGTTTTTGATAACACTGAACTACAATGAATTGAAATGCTAATTTTTTTTCCTTTTTTTATTGCTAGACTCTATATTGTTTTTATCAATATTTTTTTTCTCAAATGATACTTTGATTACTAAACCTATATCTTCACTCTGAGAATTTCTTTTTCCTTATAAATAATGTACAGAAATTTGATTTTGCCCCTTAGAAATCTCTATTTCACTTATCCCTTAAGTTTCCAAAATTCCTTAGAAATCTCTATTCCATTTATCCCTTAACTTTCCAAAATCCTTAACCTTTAGTGCCCACTAAATGCTTAACTTTCCAAAGTTCTTAACCTTTTACAAGTTCAAGGTGCCCACAAAATGCTTTATTATCCACTTTTGATTTTTTTTTTCAAAAAAAAAAAAACAGCAACTTGTTATTTCCTTTAGAAAATCAAAGTTGCACAAGGTATACAATGGAGATTAAATATCTCAGTTGAGTAATACTTGGATACAAGACTACAAACATATCAGATAGATCATAGACTACTATAAAAACCACTACAATCACCCTTCATACATTTTACAAAACACTGTGCATTACTATCTCTTGATAGCTTTCATAATAAAAAAATTAGTAAATAGTAACAGTACCATTGTCTACAATGGTATCTTCAACATATTCTTCGAACGATAGATAGCCTTCCATATGACCCAAAGCCTCCTTAGATAACCTGTCAGCGTCCAAGTTGACCTCATGATAGATATGTGAAAAAGATATATCATCAAAAGACTTAATCAAGCATCTGGTTTTATGCGACCAATGTTCCAATAAGAGAATGTGAAGATCAAACTCACCAGCTGCCCAATCAGTGATAACTTGTGAGTCACCAAAGATTCTGATACGATAAATGCCTCTTTATATATTCTAACTTATATATACATTTTTACATTTTTCTTTAGCTTAGCTTAATTTAATAATATGCATTTGCAATGCCAATGGATAACTTGGAGAGTCGCAATAGCATAAGGGCACAATGATCAAGCGTATTTAAGGTTAAGGTTAGCCTTCCGAAATTTTTTTTATATTTTTCTGATGTCTTTCCCCTATGCACAACATCCTGATCGGCTAATAGAGTGATCGTGGCTCAACTTTATAGATCAGGGTGGCCAGCCTACTTTCCACGGTTGTGGCTCAATTTTATTAATCCAATGACGGTCATATGTAGAGATACAGGTGATTGGCAACTGGTCTTCTCCTCTCACGACACTATTAACTCCGGTGGACGATACTATTAACTTAGGCCTGATGTCATACATCGATGGTGGAGACCAGATTGGAAAATGCTGCAATCTATTATTGCCGTTATTCTCCAAGATACAGTTTCAGATTCCATTATAACCATAATTTTATGTTCTCTTAGTGGTATTTCATTTCCCGCCGCCTGGTTTCTTCTCTATGATACTTATTGCGCGCAGCAATTCTGATAGCTTCAGAAACAAAACCGACCAGTCAGTCTCTTCTCTATTCACACAAAATGCTCAAGTTTTGAACACCAAATCCACCACTTCTATGTATTTCACACTGCAGGGTATAGTTTTCATCCCAAGTGTATTATATTTTATTTTGCCTCCCAACGCCATCTCTTGATGAGGTGTCAGTGTCAGAGCAAGGGTGGTTGCACATTGTACTATATACTATATATTTGTATCATTGATGCGAATATGATAGTGCATTGAGGTTAGTTTGTTTTTTTGCCATTTCTCATGTTCTTATCGTATTTGTATGGTAATTTTTAGCTTCATGTTTTCAATAATAGTGCATAAAACAACATTTCGTCTTGTTTCCATTTCTAAGCTGTTCTTTGATGAAATCCAAACGTCTCAGTCTGTTTCTGGTGAAACTAGCTAGATGCGCTGTTGGCATCCTACCTGTGCTTTTATTTCTCTTCTTTTTTCGCTGCATGTGAAATTTATTTCCATAGAAACTATTTTGATAGTGGCCCTGCAACATGCTTTGGAGAGAACATGGATGGAACCTACATCATGCAATCAATGATCTGAACTGCGTTGCCATTAGATAGATGTTTGTGTCACTCACAAATTTGTTCAATTCCATAAATCTACATTGGCCTACCACTGATAAATTTGTCTTCAAAGAGATTCTGAGACCCTGATGCATATAAAAATGGCTTATTGTGTTAAAAGCATGTGATTGAAGATTTACTATTTCAATTAAAAAGATGAGCTTACAGGTACTTGATACAAAAAATCAATAACCAACATGGATATTGCGCAAGGCATTTTGCCAGGTTATCCGTTATATATTTGATTTGATTTGCTCTGCTTAGAATCAATCTTGAAAGCCAAAAATAAATCTTGCTTATGACTATCAGAATTGCAGCCCCTGCACCATTTGACATTATTCAAGACAAAATGTCGACTCTTTTAATTCAAAGATTTTGGAAATTATCATGATTGGATTCAGTGCATTGGGTTTGAAGTATGCCATTCCTGTAGTACCATAATCAGATGAAAATTAACACAAAGCATGGTAAAGAGTATGATAAACTCCAATATGGATACACTGAGAATATAAAGTGGAAAATGCCTTTCATAAACAAAATCCCGTAGCTTTGTTTTTCTAAAAATATCTTTCTATAAATGCTGAAGGTTTACAAGAAGCAGCCCTTGTAAATTGCCAAGAAGGGCATCTTTCAGGGTCAAACTAGAGGAAAGCTTGAGGGCACCATCCCTTAGTCTTTTATTCGAAGTACAAAACCATGGGAAGGCTTGCAATGAAATATACTTCTTTGTGAGGATTAGCTGTACATGAATATAGCATAAATACAGCATAAATACAAATTGTTCACTACCGGGAGCCTATCCGCTAGGACTGCCAAATTTTGCTTGAATTCCATAAAATGCATCAAAATTTCCGGACCTGTCAATATCCAATACTGAAGTGTCAGACGAGTCTTGTCATTAGTGCATAGCAGGGCTCTGCCTACAAACCAAATGGAAATCAATTTCAAAACATCTACCTGTTTTTTTGTTCGTCTTAACATAAATCTTGTCCTGTGCACACCAAAGGAACATTATTCATAACAAAAATCTACATTTGCAAATTGGATTCCAGCCAGCAAACTCTCTTCACCTTAAAATGGTATGAAGCACCAATAATTTAGCACATACCTCGCCTCCTGTTTCTCTTCCAATTTAGCCAATTTATGTCAGACACAAAGGCACTGAGATATGTTTTCCATTGCAACAAAATTCAAACAATTGATTAATACAAATTTACAGAACTGTATTTATGACTATGGATTCTGATCGTCAATGCCAAAATCCATCTTGCGTGTCTGATGATTAAATAAATCTGCTATATCTGTTGGTGTGCTACCATCTTCTGGCTTCTTATCAATGCGCTGGCGAATAAATCTAGGAAATCTCATGGATATTCCACGAGAAGGATGGACTAAACCCAAAGCTGCCTGATGCACTGGAGAAACTGTAAGATCTGAAATGGAATAATTTGTACAAGCAAACAAGAAAAAGTGGTCAATATGTGGGAAAAGATATGGAAGAACCCATCAAAACTTTCTCAAGGACAACTCTTACCTGCGCCTCTGATTTCCCATACAAGCTCTGGAGAAAACCAAAGATCTGGCTCCTCAAGTGTCCGGTAGTAAGCAGGTTTCTTGTCCAAAATCCTTTCTCCTGAAAAGAATTCCAACATCTGAAATAGCCACTGTATTAGTAACCCTCTAAAACCTTGAAGCAAAGAGAGACTACAAACAAGTAAACTTTTCACATTTCTCACCACTAGTACAGAAAAAGAAAATGAACACCACAAAAAACCAAAAAAAACACCATTGCAGATCTCCATATGTGATCAAAATCTGGTTCAATCTCAGCATTGTGAATATGTGACAAAATGACAGTAGAAAAAACACCGAGTGTTGATATCATCAAGTTCCGTGTTATCATAAATTTGACATCCATCATCACATGTATATCAGAGGCACTGGAAGATGCCTGTTATCACACAACTTGTAGTTGTCC
>NWUY0300005701.1:20585-31549 GCA_004151065.3 Larix sibirica
GGCCCTACTTTTCAGTTTTCAGTTACTTCCTCATAGTATAGCTTGCGGGGGGGTGTTGGAATATTCTCACCATCATTTTTTATATTTTGCATGCCTGCATGCAAAAATAAAAAAATGATGGTCAGAATATTTCAACAATGTGTATGAATGTTGGGCAATGACATTAATTATGTTGAATGCATATTTCTAAGAGTAAATACAATGACATTCAACGAAGTATGTAGGTTGTTGATAACTGCGAAGGGTGTAGTCACATGTTGATATTGTTTTTTTAAGTAGATGTTAAGCGAGAAAAACATTGTGAGGTCATTTACAACATCTCCACATCGCCAAGGCTACAGAAACCTGATTTTGTAACCCCCCATCTTCGCTTCAGGTAAGACTTTAGCCTATTCGTAGGTTGATGCCAAAAGGGCCAGTGAAAGGGGATTTTTTTGGGTCTACAAGAACTTCGCCAAAACCGGGTCATCTCGTAAAATAACAACGCACTTTATCCTACTGCAAAATCTGTAATTGGATAAGAGGACATACCATGGCTTGATGAGAATAACACCAATTAATAAATAATCCAACAAATATTAACAATTAATCATGTGATGCAGAAGTATCATCTTCAAATTGATTTCTAAAAGGGAGTTGGTTCCCTCATCTTTAGTTGAATGTTAGTAAAATAAGGGATTTAAGTCCCAAGTCTAGTTTTTGTTATTTGGTGTTGATTCTATAAATTTACTCCATTGTTCATAGGACTAGGGAAAATCAATATTTTAGTTTCTAAATTTAGGGGTGGTTGATTATTTTGTGGAACTAGTTAGATGAATAGGGAAAATATTTTGTGAGTATCCTTATCTTTGTAACCTCTTGAATCATCTCCAGGAGGTGTCTATAAAAACTACAATTCTAATGGAATAAGCGAGGAGAGTGATAGGGAATCAATATTATGAATAAATAAAAGAAGTTTTTCCCTCTTATTATTTTCCAGATCGATTAAATGAACAAAGGAGATTTGTTTGAAAGGGCGTTTATCTACATATTCTATTAAATGAAACCCTAGCATTCTTATTTGTAGATATATCAGATCGATCCATAAAAATATTGATTCTTTATTGTGATTTACCATTTACAAGGTATTTCTCTTGTACATGGCTACTATTTGTTGAATGGTTTGAATGTTGGGAAAATATTGTGCTTATTTCCTTTATAAGATGTCATGTTTTTGTGTGATAGGTATTGAAAAGGAAACCCTGGTGATTTTGCATAAAACAAATTAACGAGTTCAAGATATTTCACTGGGAAATTGAAATTGCTTTAAGAGACGTGGAAAATGTTCTTAGAGCTGTGTTTATGTTGTGTTGTGCAATCTAACCAATAGTATTTAATCTATTCCCTCAATGCTATGTCTCTCTATAGGAATTACATCATGATCCTGTATAAAGGGAAACATAATAATGGAAATGAAGGTTCCAACAAGAAAGTGTTTTGAATGAAGGGTTGTCTCTATCTAAACCCCACATCATTTTCTAGGAAATCATATGACTTGTGTTTCAAATTGCTTACACTTAAAACATCTAACTTGGAAACCCCTGCCTCTATTTCCAGCTATAGAATATGGTCTCCTCCCTATTCAATAAGTATTTCTTGGCGTTCATTAATACTTTTTTGTACTACTAGGAAGTGAATCTATCTCCACTCTTTCTTTTCCATAACCTCTATGGAATCCATGACTTCTACCCTAACGTTTCCTAGATAATTTACTTTTATCTTTTAGATGAAGTTGGTATGCTTCCTATATAGATTTGGGTGACAACATAATCATCTCAGCTTGAATCTCAAATCTAAGTCCACTAAAATATCTAGCAATTTTATCAGCATTGTCTTCGACATGTCCATCCCTAATTTAGACTTTGTAAAACTCTTCTATGTACTCCTTTACTCTCATTAATTTCTGTTTTAAGTTTTGCATTTTCCTAAATAAAATCATGTGATAGTATTTTGACAAAAAATTATCTTTCATTTTAGCCACCATTTTTCACTAGATATTTATTTTATCATTTCCTTGACTTCTCCTTTCTTCTTGTACACCATCCCACTAGAAGGATGCATGGCCTCTTATCTTGGTGACAAAAAAATTCACTCTTTTCTCCTTTTTTTCCTCATCCTTGAACTTGCTCCAATGAGTTCCTTCATCAATTTGACCTCTATGGCTTCTTCCTCAAGCCCTTCTCCCTTTGCTGCAACTTTTGTTTCAGCTTCACTAGTATCACCAACATCAGGGTCATGTTGTCTACCTACTTCAATGGCTTCAAACGAATGGGAAAATAGAGGTGGAAATAAAAGTCTTGGGAATATTTTAAGAAGTTTGGTAAGTGACCATCCTAAATAGTGGGATCATGCACTTTCACAAGCTAAATTTGCTTATAATGACCCACGTAATAGGAGTACGGGCATGATTCCATTTCATTTTATGTATAGGATGCATCCTAGAGGGGTTTACAGGCTAAAATATTTAGGAAAATAAGAAAGGGGGAGTGCATATGGAGAATATTTTGTAGTAGCTATGCAAGAGCTATAAGAACATGTTAAGCAATAGCTACAAGAGAGCAATAACAAGTACAAATACAAATATTCTTTAAAGGAAAGGGAAGTGAAATTTGAAGTGGGAGATTTAGTCATGGCATACATACAAAAGGAAATATTTGCTAAAGGGAAGTATAATAAATTAAATCTGAAAAAAAATAGGACCTTGTAAAATTCTCAACAAATTTTCAGCAAATTCATATGAACTTGAACTCCCAGCAAGTATTGGCATTTCACCCATTTTCAGTATATCATATTTATACCAATATAAAGTAGATGAGATTAGAAAGTATGCAAGTGATCTTGAGATTGATCAACATGAAGAATTTGAGTAGATGAAAAAACTTCCTATAGAAAAGCCATTGCAAATGGAAGGGATTTTGGAATAGAGAGGGAGCAAGAAGACAAGGAACAAACAATAGCTAGAATAACTAGTTAAATGGAAGAGCCATCTAGAAGAAGACTCTGCATGGATGAATATGGAAATCATATAGAAAAACAACAACAAAATAAAAGACCTTATGGATAGGTGTCCATGAATGTTTTTGTTCCTTAAAAGTTTGATGTAGGAGCATCATCTTCAAACTGATTTCTAAAACGAAGTTGATTCCCTCAGTTTTAGTTGATTCTTAGTAAAATAAGGGATTTAATTCTCAAGTCTGGATGTTGTTAGTTGGTGTTGAACTTACCAACTTAGTTTGATGTTCAAAGGATTAGGAAAAATCAAGACATTAGTTTCTAAATTTAGTGGTAGTTGATTATTTTGTGGATCTAGTTAGATGAACATGGAGAAGATTGTGAGAATCTCCTTTCCTCTATAACCTCTTGAATCATATCTAGGAGGAATATATAAACAATACAAGTCTGATGTAATAGACAAGGAGAGTGAGAAGGAAGTGATCTCATGAATAAACAAAAGAAGTTTTCCCTCTTATTATTTTCCAAATCGATTAAATGAACAAATAATATTTTTTTGAAAGTGTGTTTATTTGCAGATTCTATTAAATGAAACCCTAGAATTCTTATCTACATAGATGTCAGATAGATATATTATAAGATTAGTTATTTATTGTGATTTACCATTTATAGAGTATTTTTCTTATACATGATCATTGTTTGTTGAGTAGTTTGTATGTTGGGAAAATCTTGTGTTTATGTTATTTCTGAGATGTATTTTTTGCTTGATCGATATTCAAAAAGAACCTATGGTGATTTTGCATAAAATGATTTATTGAGTTCAGGATCTTTCATGGGGAAATCTAAAATGCTTTTAGATTAGTGAAGAATGTTCTCGGAACTACGTTGATGCTGTGTTGTGTGATATGACATATAGTATTTGATCTATACTCTCCACGTTGTGCCTTTCTGTAGGAATACACCATGATCCTATAGAAACATAAACAAAATAGTGGAAATGAAGGTGCTAGCAACAAAGTGTTTTGAATGAAGGGTTGTCTATTTCTAATCCCTACGTCATCATGCCATGATTTACAGATAAATATTGATGGAAATATTCTTAATAATTTCATCACTAATCCTAATGTTACTCAATATTTTTTGGGAAACCATCATTTCTACATTGTCTTTTGTTGATCATCTTTTGGAGAAACAATTTTAGGAAATATGTATTGTAGAAACCTTTCCATCAACATTTTAGTTAATATTTCTTGTAAATTCCAAAACTAAATACTATAGGGAAATGTTCAAATTTTAACTTAGGAAATGTTTAAATATTAATTCTACATTAGATGAATCACAACATAAATAGTTAATTCATATTTTGTAGAAATATCTTGATGTATTTGCATGGGATTACACATACATGAAAGGAATCGACTTGAATACATGATGTTAGTACTGATATTTTTCTCCATGTAAAAATACCCCTCAAAGTTATTTGGCATGATGTACACAGTTGTTTTTAGCCCTCGGTAGCTAAGGGACTAAAAGAGATGAAGCAGAGGCCTAAAGGTGACCACCGACCAAGGACATGGAGCTTACCAGAGATCAATTAAGTGTTAAATTTGATTATCCATCAGATCAAGGGAGATATGACGTCCTATAAATCAGACATGCCCATAAAGTGCACCAAGATTAAAGATGGAAAGCGTACATACAAGTTTGGAAACATGCGAGACAGATCAAATGCAGAGATATAAAATGCGCTAATAAGTTGTGCCCTCCCCAAAAGGAACATGATCATGCATTGTCCTCAAATCCACCAAGGAAATGTGCTCGTTGATGATTGGTCGTGCCTCATGGACCACGTTTTCTTTTATCACTCACTACCGACATGTTAGCACCCTGGGAGACTAGAAGCGATATCCTCTCCTGACTTCACCTGAAGTACTTAATAGCTCACCATTCTGATGATTCCCCCCTCTCCCCACATGCCATCTATTAAGTGGGTCCCCATGTCTCCTAAACTCTTTGCATGCCATCTGTTAAGTGGTTCGCCAATACTTCCTCCTCGTACCTCCACATAGAAATCGAGTGTGGAAAGTATGTTTCCCCAAACAGATAAAGGGGTATTTTCCCTATTTTAAAAAATATTATTTCTTTGTCAAGCTCAAGCGTGGTCCTGAAAAACCTAGTGTTCGATTTCAACCATTTTCATGAATCCAACCAATCTACGTCAGCATCCAAGCATTCCAACTCAACCACTAGTTGTCATCCAAGTATTTCCTTTTCCACTATTATCCAACATTTTTGCTAAAAATCTTTTCGTGTTACCTATTCAGAAAAGCCCTAACTTTTGTAAAATTTACCCTAATAGTCACTAAATTTACCAAATCATTTTGCTAGAGATGGATCCCAAACCTCGTTTCTTAGGGGAAGAGAATGTGTATGAGCATGAAGCATATGTCTTCAACATTATAATCACCAATTAGGATCTCAATTAAAATATTAAAAAAGTTAAAACCCTAACCTTTTCTGACCAGGATAACCTTAAACTATGGTACTCAAACTTTTCCCAGACTGCTTTCCCTAGACCTGTCGTCTTCCTTGAATTCGTAACCTAGTGCTCAAAATACTATTCCCTTACCAAGCGAGAAATCCTTTCCTCTGATATGTTAAAAAACCTTCGTTACATAACTTCAGATGCACTCAAATGGATGTTCTACATACCATACTCTTTAGCCTATTATCCTTTTAATGAGAATTTCCTAGCGAGTTCTCTTCACAGTCTTGGTCCCTTGAACATCACTAGTTTCTATCCAAGCACTTAGAACTAGGTATGGCCATACCTACCAGCCCGCCTCCTTATGCTACCACAAGTTTCTCTGAAAATTCTAGGAAGGTCGTTTCTATCATATGTACAATTGTGGGTCTAGAATATGATAAGTCTGTGGATGAAGTGACACTGGGGATTCTCCTCAAGCTAACCATAGAAGCTCGTGGTATTTCCCCCCAGTTCTGCCTCTATACTTACCTAGCAAGAGTAATCCAAAACTAGCTAGGATTACTCTGGTCAAAGGCCTTCTTAGCTAGTTGAAAAACTAGCTATTGTGATTTGAGTTGTCTGAAACCATTAACTAACAATCATCAAACCATTATTTGTATTAGTGGTATGGTAGTATGGTGACCTGAAAATGGTTTCAGAAAGGATGCTAGTGTGTTTGTGCATAGTGGAGGCATGAAGCCAAGGTGGATGGCTAGAGCTAAATTGGCAAGACCACATGGAAGTAATGTTTTAGCAAGAGGTTCAAGTGGAGGTTCTGGTATAGGTGGTAGCTAAAGAAGATGTCGAGTTGAGATTTTGTTAAGGTTGTGCTCAAGAATGTTTTGAAGGGAATATTCATATTTTTGCACATGTGATTGATGATGAAATACTCAGTTTGTAGAATGGTTGAGATTGAACAAACTAATGGTTAGGATTTGATCTTGACCATTCCAAGGAGGGGGGTCTCTCATTCCAAGCATGACAAGAGTCAGTGCATGAACAACTCAAATTAAAAGTTAGAAATTTACTAGCATGATTTAAACCTTTCAGGGGGGAACCCTCCCTTGTTGCATGTTGAACAACTCTATTGCATGAATCATGGGGATATACTAGTTTATGATGTGAGGAATAATCAACACCATTCGCACAAAGGGCCTATCATCTAACCACATGATAGGGTTTATGTACGAACAATTGATATTTGAAGGGGGCTCTACTCTAGGCCATCCAGTGGTAAAATATGCATCAAATTAGATATGACTTGGAAGAAGTAGTTGAATTTTGGGTGACATTCCATAGGTTTGGGGATCTCCACCTGGGACCCCACCACCAAATCAACAACCATGTTGGAAGGTTCCACATCAACAATTTAAAAATAATAAAATATTTCATTGGTTTAGCAAAAAATCAGGCAAATTGAGATGGAAATTAGCTAAATATGATAAGCCTTAGTCAAATAGGATTAATTAATTGTTGTGCAAGCTTAGGTCAATCATGGTATCACACCTCAAATTGTCACCTTTAGATTGGAATTATTCATCACCATGGGGAGCATGGGATTTTTATGTTCCCTAAGTATGTTAAGACCCATTATATTATGGTTCATTCACTCCATATCCTTGTTTGGGAGAGTTTCCTATCTTTGGGCCGAAATCCCATTCACATAACCTCATTTTGAGCTTTGGAAAGGGATTTTCACTCCATGTCCCTTCTCTGGGGAGTGAAAAAGGAAACATTTTTGTTCCTTGCATACCTTCAGGGGAATAAAAATCACAACATTTTTTGTTTGTTCTCTACATGAGGGGAGAACCAATCCTGTTCAGCTACTTTGACCTGATTGTAGGATTAATATCCATGCTTGATTTTTGGATGGATCATCCTATCCTTCGAATATCTCCTCGATTTCCATTCAAGGTAACCTAAATATATATTGATCTACCTTATCCACACTTCATCCAAATCATTCTCCTAAGTATTTTTTTCCTCTCCATCATATAAAGAGAGACTCATACCTTGACTCAGGGAGCTTAGAGGGAAATAAGATTAGAGAGGCAGTCTTTATGATCTTATGGTGGTCAAAGGGATTTGGAAGGGATGCTTGAAGGACATGCTACTGCATATTCAAGTATAACTTTGTATATATTTTTCATGGCTTTCCATTAATTTAACTTTGCCTATTCTACCATTTCATGTTTCTTTTCATGGATATGTGAATGTGTTTTCCAATTAGTAGTTAGATCTTGTTTGATACACGTTCTGCATTGGAAGGTGTTGTTATTTTTCTTTGTCTGTAGGATCACAAGTTTGGATATGCAAGCTACAAGTTGGAATATTAAAAAAGAGTAGCCAGGACAACCGTATGGGTCGAGGTAGGGCATCTACCCTCTTCCTTCATTTTCATGCTTTTGTTTGCTTTTTTATGAATGGGGTCTAGGAGATGTTAGGTATCATGTGTTTCCTTTATTTATTGGATTGGGTATCTAGGGAGCCTACTTGTATCCAATAGGGGTTCAACCTATCCATAGGGGGAATTTCCTACAACATAAACTAGCAACCATACTATGGACTTTCCCTAGTCTTTCAAACCTTTGAGTGTTTGTTTGGATCATCAAAACCCCTTTGATTGTGTTTTATTTTTAAGTTTTTGTGTTCTTTGGTCATTTCTGAGAAGCATACCTATCCCAAGACCTAGTCCATTCTTCGATCTATGCAAAATATTCCATTTTTTTCAACCTATAGGACTTTTTCACTCTCCCAAAGATCATACAGATTGAAACGTACTAGATTGTCGCTCCTCCCTAGTGTTCCAGGGAGTGAAAAAATCCCTTTGTCTCTCTGTCAGGGTCCTTTCAGGAGTGAAAATATCCTATTTGGGGAAATATTTGGTCCCAATTGGCTTGTTTTTTCTTCCAGATATTTTATCTGACCTTTTACTATCTAATTGAAGTTATGCATTCCTTTAATCTAAGCATTTGATTAAATTTTCAGTGTTTTTGAGACCCATTTATTTTTTGTCAATCTTTGAAAGTTTGGATCCAACTGGATCAAATTGATCCTTGGATGAATTCATCACTTGGTTCTTCCTGTTTAGTGGCATTTAAGGCTCTTTTATACTTCGTTTAACATCCTCAAATTTTTTTTACTCCATTTGGGACCTTCTTGAGTGATTTGGAAAGTGAAGTGTTGTTTGGTCCCTTTTTGCACCAACTCTCTATTTGCCTATGTTTTGGACAAAATCTCCAATCTCATACAATCCCATTATTTTACAGCCCTACGTTGTCCCTTCCTTACCATCAGATCTAAGTTGGATTTATGGTTTAAGGTTTCAAAATATCTCTTGTGTGTTATTTGTTTTCATTGGTTTATGAGTGACAATATTGAAAGCACTTGGGTGATCTGATTCATTTCAATTTTGCTACCTTGAGTGGGCGCTTCTCTTCTTCAACTTCTTTGAGCTTGGTTTGATTTCAAAAGTGTCTGATTTCCTTCATTTTAAGTATATAAAATAAGAAAACTTGTCTTTTGATTTGTTTGGTGCAATTTGGAAGCGCTTGGAAATTGAAAGCTGACATTGTCTTCTTTGGTTTTACTACACTCATCATTAAATATATAAATTGAATCATGGAATATTAAATTTCCAATCTTTTGAGTCATTTGAAAGTATTTGGAAAAGTTGAAATCTCACTCACCCTTTCTGTTAAAACTCTTTTGAAGAAGTATTGAATCTTCTCAAAAATTAAAGGAAAAGGGTTGTTTTTCAAGTCTTTTCATGCATCCTTGAATGTGAAAGAGTTTTCCATCTTATTTACTCCTTTAAATATTTTTTTAAGAGTTATTAGATCTCTTTAATGAAAACAAGGAAGTTTTTTTCAATTCTTTTATGCAATTTAGGAGTTTTGAAAATAAGAAAAGAGGAAAAAGTACTTTTATTCTTTTGGTGTTTGCTTGAAGGATTTGTTTGCTTGGATTTTGGTGAATGCTTGGAATTTTAGTTTGGCAATGTATTCATCCATATAAGGAACAGGAAAAAGTGCATTGGAATCAAGCGTTTGTTGCATTGAAAACATAAAACATCTCTCTCTCTCTCTCTCTCTCTCTCTCTCTCTCTTAGATAGAGTTCATTGAATTGAAGGCTTATGTGTCTCATTTAGTTTGCATGATCTTGAGTCAAGTATTCACATCATTAGTTTCACTTCTTCTTCCTCTTGAGTAAAAGAAAAACCTTAAAAATCGATCACATGCTAATAAAATTAATTATAATTTTTTATTTTATAGTGCACCAACATTAGTATGGGGATTAGGACTTTTGGACTAGGAAAAAGTGAGTTAATTATCCAAGAGTCACTAAAACGAAACTAGGAATACTAAATAGTGAAAAAACATTAGTAGCATGAAGTTATTGTTGGGAAAGCTCCTCTAAAACAGGATTTAAGTGGTAGGAGAAGTCAAGAAGAGTGTTTGGAATGGTCACTGACATTCTCTCTCGGTGTGGTTCTGAAAGTTCAGGAGTAATCTTAGTAGTGGCAAGTCCTCGAGGTGACACCACTATNAATTCAATATAATGAAAAAACGTGGTTATTCATGTTGAGTAGTGATTTGCTCGAATTATGATGACTGGAGAGACTTTTCTATGATTATTTGAAGTGTTGAAACACATGTCAAATATTTATGATAGTGGTAAGTTCAATAACGTTTAATCATCAGGAGAAATCGGGGTTTGAAGCCACGAGTTAATTTGGGAATCGCAGAGCTGAAGACACTTGTTTGCTGAACGTGGTTAGCTTTTAAACTTTAAACATTTGTCATTTCTCTTTTCCTCAGAGGTCTAATTAGTGCACTACAGTTTTAAAATGGGAAAGAGGATTGGTAATACCAATAGGGTAGAGCCGATGGATACACAGTGGGCAAAGAAATTTTCATTATGTGCAGATGTGTTCAAGGTCGCTGGATGTTTCAATTTCTTTAAAAAGATCATGGGGTTTAATGAGGAGGTTTCCATTTATTTTGCAAAGAACCTAAAAGAGGATGTTATTAAATTTAAAACCCTGTGATTTCAGCTCATAGAAGCCCTAATCTCTGAGGCTACAGGTATCACCATGGAGGGGGAGTTATGGTTCAAAAAACTTCCCTTCAAGTTCGACCCAAATACTTTCCTATTTCCAGGTAATGAAAATTTAAATTGGTGCAATGGAGTTTATATATAAAAATTTCGACCCGAATGGAAGCATGTGCTCAGTGTTGTACAAACCTATATTACATGCGAGGGTAGGTTCTCAACAGTTTTTAAATACGATATTAGGTTTTTGATGCATCTTAAAATGAATTGTAAAATGAATGTGCCATTTTTCCTGTATAAGAGCATCTAGAAGATGTCAAATAAGGTAAAGGAACATCTTGAAGATTCAAGGAACTTAGTATTTCATCATGGACTGATAAAACTTATTAT
>NWUY0300005702.1:89766-102329 GCA_004151065.3 Larix sibirica
ATATTAAAACCAAATAACATACATTAACATACCACATGTTTGTAATTAAAACATCATAAACATAATTTTATAACAACTTTGAACCACAAGACTATGCCCTATCTAGTCGTGGCTATCTTATGCTTGACCAACATGTTAAACATATCATATATATATTAACAAATTATCATAGTCTACGACCTACATCAATGGGAAATGGTACCCCGCCTCAATAGGATGAGAATCATATTATGGTGTTAAAGTAGGACATTAGGGATTGAAACTTTATCCACCTACATAATTTCAATATAGTCTTACGTAGCAATTTATATCTAGAGATGTTTTTAAAAACTTGCAATTAATTTCGATCCAGTCTTAAGAAGAAATTTTAATATAGATTAGGTTTCTAAGGTTTCTAGGGATAGATTTCATTTCAAGGGTTAGATTGGTATTTCTAGGGTTAGATTAGTGTTTCTAGGGATAGCTTAGGTCTCTAAGGTTTCTAAGGATAGATTAGGTTTCTAGAAATTGCTTTGTGTTTCTAGGGATATATTAGGTTTCTATGGTTAGAATAGTGTTTCGAGGGCTAGGTTAGGTTTATAGGTTTTCTAAGCTTGGTTTCTAGGGCTAGAATAGGCTGTAAAGGTCTGAAGGTCTAATTGCACTTTTATATGGTTGTTTATGACATTTTAGTGGCTTGGACCCGAGCTTGTGGGTGTGCAACTGAAGTTTGTTTTGTTTTTCCATTATCTTGTAGGCTTGTAACTTAAAATTAGGTGAGGCTAGTGTCATGTAATTAGCACCTCCTTGCATTGTAAAAACACAAGACAAGGGTTCATTATGTCATCTTTTCTATTTCTCTTGGTTTATTGGAGATCTTGATGCAATGCACACTTCTCTTTGGATGATCTTTCTCTCTTGAAGGTTGATTTGAGCAAGTTCTAGGGTTTCTTTTACACATGTTATTGGTTGTGATAGATTGAAATCACAAAAGGTGACCTAAGGTGCTATGTTGCTCATCCTCTTGAATAGATTGAAAATTTTACTTGTTGGGTTATCGGATTCGAAAGGGAGGGGAGACTACTACACATTTAGCCTACTAAAGACAACAATATGTGTTGGTTTATAGCACTAGTAAGGAGTATAGTTATGGAATATTGCTACAAGTTTAGCCTACTCCATGCAATGAGATATACTGGTAAACACTCTTAAGTATGGAAGCGATATTGTGGGTTTACATGATCCATGTTTTGGTCAGCTCTAACTTATTGGCATCGTTCCTTCATATGTGATATTACAACATTCATCAAATTTTGTCCAACAATTACAACTATGTAATAATGGACATGCACCATCCTATATGTTTTATTTTGGATGATCATTCAAGAGTCTAGATATTGGCATGTGATATGCATAATATGCTTAGATGCATGCTCATTAATGACAAAATGCAATAACCTATTATAAGAAATAAACTTTTCCAATGCACATTTTCTTCTCATTGACTTTTGCAATGTTCATTCGCTCTTTTATAATAAAATAGAGTTAGATCAAGGAACACTTGGTAGCAATCTTTTGAAAATTATTCCACTTAAATTTGAAAATTTTAAGCCCAAATGTTGAATGTTACATCTAAGTCCACATATATGTATTTCAAGCAGTTTTTTTCACTCGGTGGATCCAAAATACAAGTGTAAGAAGCAATTCAAAAGACACAATGACAGCGGTGCATAACTTGGNTTACATTTGAAAATTTTAAGCCCAAATGTTGAATATTACATCTAAGTCCACATATATGTATTTCAAGTAGTTTTGCACTCGGTGGATCCAAAATACAAGTGTAAGAAACAATTCAAAAGACACAATGACGGCGGTGCATAACTTGGACAATACAATACAATTGAGCTCTATCATCTATATTGAGACCAACAATAGTGTATGATCAAGTAAGGTAATTAGAATTAGGGTTAGGGTGAGGCATATTCAAAATTATACATGAAATTTTGCTAAAAGTGGATGTGAGAACAAAGGAAACCATATCAATAGTTGCGTGCAGGTGCTTCTTCTTGAAGGTAATCTAGTGGCTATGAGCTTTCCTTCCAATANTTCTAGGGCTAGTTTAGGTTTCTAGGGTTTCTAAATTTGGTTTCTAGGGGTAGAATAGGTTTTAAATATCTGAATGTCTAATTACACTTTTATATGGTTATTTATGACATTTTAGTGGCTTAGACTTGAGCTTGTGGGTGACAAATTGAATTTTGTTTTGTTTTTCCATTATCTCGTAGAATTGTAACTTAAAATTAGGTGAGGCTAGTGTCATGTAACTAGTGCCACCATGTCATTGTACAAATACAACAAGACAAGGGTTCATTATGTCATCTTTTCTATTTCTCTTGGTTTATTGGAGATCTTGATGCAATGCACACTTCTCTTTGGATGATCTTTCTCTCTTGAAGGTTGGTTTGAGCAAGTTCTAGGGTTTATTTTACACATGTTATTGGTTGTGATAGATTGAAATAAAAAAGGTGACCTAAGGTGCTATGTTGCTCATCCTCATTGAATAGATTGAAAATTTTACTTTTTGGGTTATCGGATTCTGATAAGGGAGGGGAGAATACTACACATTTATCCTACTAAAGACAACATTATGTGTTGGTTTATAGCACTAGTAAGGAGTATAGTTATGGAAGATTGCTACAAGTTTAGCCTACTCCATTAAATAAGATAAATTGGTAAAAACTCTTAAGTAGGGAAGCGATATTGTGGGTTTACATGATCCATGTTTTGGTCAGCTCTAACTTATTGGCATCGATCCTTCATATGTGATATTACAACATTGCATCAAAATTTTTCCAACAATTACAACTATGTAATAATGGAGATGCACCATCCGTATATGTTTTATTTTGGATGATCATTCAAGAGTCTAGATATTGGCATGTGATATGCATAATATGCTTAGATGCGTGCTCATATATGACAAAATGCAATAAACTATTCTAAGAAATAAACTTTTCCAATACACATTTTATTCTCATTGACTTTTGCAATGTTCATTTGCTCTTTTATAACAAAATAGAGTTAGATCAAGGAACACTTGGTAGCANNAATACAATACAATTGAGCTCTATTAGCTCTATTGAGACCAACGGTAGTGGATGATCAAGTAAGGTAATTATAATTAGGGTTAGGGTGAGTCATATTCAAAATTATACATGAACTTGTTCTAAAATTGGATGTGAGGACAAAGGAAATCATATCAATAATTGCATACAAGTTCTTCTTCTTGAAGGTAATCTAGTGGCTATGAGCTTTCCTTCCAATACAAGGATAAGTGCAGAGTCAAAACCAATAATAGATTTATATGCAATTCTTCTTGCACCATCGTTGATCTTATTAGTTTTCCCTAAATCCAATAAGACAAAATGAACAAATGTATAACACTAATTGTGGTGATTTTAAGATAAGTTCACCTCCTTAGCATTGATTACATCCTTGTGATTCTACTAAAATGAAAAGTAGAAACCATTGGCTTTCCTTTTAGCACAAGTACAAGCCCATTATTGACAATAACATTAGAACACTAAAGTTTCTTATGGTGAAATCGCCTCCTTACATTGTCTAGAGATGAACAATCATGGATCATCATGCAATAGAATTAGACATAGGGTTAAGGTGAAACATGTTCATATTTCAACATGGGTTTGTGGTAAAAGTGAAATTGATGATAAAGTAAACCCTAAGCAATGACTCCATACTAGTTCTTTTTCTTGAAGATAGTCTAGTGGCCTATATATTTCAATGTATGATAAGAACAAATCTATAGACCCCACAACAACATTATATTTGAAAATATAATGTTGTTTCAAAATCATGTGTACCTTTTAGTTTTTTTTAGAGACAATAAATGTACACACAAAGACAAAGATTAACCATGGTTATTTTTAGGAAAAAGAAACCCCCAAAGCATTAATCAAATCAACTTTGAGTGAGAGAGCCTTGGACCTAATTGAATCCAACTAAGGTATATTATGGATATCACTTCCAAATAAAACCCAACAATTCATAAACATTGAAATTGGATATGGATCCCACTATTATACCTAGCTCAAAACCACATGATTGCATCATTTTGCTTCCGTATAAAATAAAGATAAAGGCTTCTCAATTTCCTTCTATCATAAGCACAACAACAACATTCATGGAAACAATAATATTTATATTCAAGCCATTCATACTCAAGCATGTGTACTAATAACATAAAATTAAATAAAATATATGTGTATTGCAAAATGACACATTATGTCCATAGTACATAATGGAAACGTGTGCCCAAAGTATCCAAATGAGTGTACAATTGAGTCCCATATTACAAAAATAATACAAGTGTCCTGAACTAACTACAAATATCCATCTGTCTCAAATTGATTTATCCCTTCTTTCCTCGGCATTACCAGAATCTTCTGCAAAATAAATCTTCCTCTTCCCTAAGATCAAGGAAGATAGTTGACTCCTTTGTCGAGCTTCAGTGCTCATCTCAGGACTCTGCACACAAAAAACAATTTAAAATTTATTTAACGTTTAACGAAAAACAAGTTCAGGTACACTTATTAAACTTGGAATAAAATAAAACATTTATACTCACCAAACGCGAATAAGTGCATGTCACAATAGGTGTCACACTAGGTGAACCTATTGACCGTGCATCCTACAGTGACTGAATATGTTTCAAGTCATCCAAGTGCTAGGAATCCAGTGGTGAGGTAGTCACAAGAGACTCACCAATAGTATGTGACCCTCGGGTCTTTAGAAGCACCTGTTCATCCACGGGTTGTACGAGATACCAAAAAAAAAGAGTTCATCAAATAACTTACATACAAGATATTGAAAAATAAATAGTGATGCACTCAAAGGTTGGTCAAACCTTACCTACACATCCTACTGAGACTCTATGAAACATTGGGTGTGAATTGCACAACATATTCAATAGCACCCTGCATAAAACATATTACATCAACCATTTAATATATTACATCAACAATTAAATATATTTTTCCTTTCCATTAATATAAAAATGGTAGATGATGGTAAATTAAAAATATTTGCATTACCTGCAATGGTGATAAACCAAAATTGTATGCATCATTGACTGCTACATTTGATCCAGTCTCTTCAGCAATACCCAACTGTTGTGAAAATGCCTGCCTTGATACTAGCTACACATGTGAATAAAATATGTCAACAAATTAATAAAATACTATTTTTTTAAACAAATCAAAGTTGTAATTTAAAGTTTAATAAATTACTTGAATATTAATGAACTTACACATTCGATGAATCAACTGGATCGAATATCCAATGAAGGCCCGTAGCAAATGCTACCACAAGATTATCATGGATGAGGAATCATATGTCACTCTGTGGTGTGTGCCTGTGCTCTACTGGGTGTCTCTGAATGCTCATGATCACCACTAGATGACTGCTCATCACCATGAGGGGTCACTATGTGCCTCCTCACCAACACCAGATGAAGATAATTCCCCCCTAGATGATGCCTCATTTGTCTATCTCTCAACAAAAGTGCCATCACGAACCAACCTCTTGTCCAACTGTAGGAATGCCCCCTATGTCTCATCCAACACGCTATATGCAGGAGGATATAAAATGGGGGGTTTGAGGGCGAGGAAGGCGGTGTACATGGTTGGGATCAGCCCTAGCATGCTCTCTATCTTGGGGCATCCCTCCTCCCATCCCCTGGAACTCTAAAATGTCAAAGCAATTGACATGCTTGTGGAATATAAATTCAGCGTACGACTTCTGCAAGAAATACAAAGGTATTTCTCTATTTCCATGTGAGTCTTCATCAAATACCATATACATGTCCATCCAATTTTCTTTGATACTTTGTTCTATGCACCAATCAATGGATATATGTACTATGTTGGTTGGAGGAACATAGCCAATGCGAGGGCCTTGAAGGAGGGAATAAATTTGGTCTTTAGTTATTTTCAATCTTTTTATATCTTGGTAACTAAGACCATTTGCATAAAATTGCCTCATGGACACTCTATAAGAAGTAATGTTGTATAATGATCATTGGGCATTGGAAATTGTGTTAGTGATGGTGTCAATGGATCGTGCAAGCAATGGCTACCCCAAGAGAAAAACGTAGTTCATCTCCCCCTTAAAGGTAGCACTAAGACATCTCAAAAACCCCAATTGGGACAATATCTCTACATTTCTAACATTCATTTGTTGTCGTGGTGGGATTTGATGGTCTTCTTGCAGTGGAGGATTTTGTTGTTCTTCTTGTTGTGGAGGGATTTGGTGTTCTTGTTGTGGAGGGCTTTGGTGTTCTTCTTCAATAATTACTTGGTTTCCTTGTTGAGGGATTTCTTCTTCTTTTTCAAAATTGAATTACGTTTTCAGAATGATTTTTTTGAGGGTGTGGGTTTTCTACATGAATGATTTCTTCGGGATTGTGTGGATCCATGGAGAATATGTTGTTTTTACACAATAAATTTTTTAAATTAGACTGAAGATCTACAAACATCCATAGAAATTATTTTTTTGAATGGAATTTAACAACAAATTGGACAAGAAACATACCTTAAATGATTCCCAACTGAGGTGTATATGCCACCAATCCCTTCCAGATCAAGTTGATGTTGTGGAGATGCCCAGAATGCTCTTACATTATATATTGCGTATGTTATTTCGCTAGCTTGATTCACAAATGCAAAATGTAACGGTTGTTCGGGTACTTTTTTTTATCAATACATACCGCATATGCGTTATTTTAATTTTGCATTTCCATAACGCAAATGCGATATATCGCATATGTGTTATTTTAATTTTTCATTTCCATAACGCATATATGTGATATGTCGCATATGCATTTTTTGGGATATGCGTTATATTATTTTGCAATTTCAGAACGATGCATATGTGATATGTCACACATGAGATATATTGGATATGTGTTATAACACATACTCGTTTCTTACAATTAGTTATGGTTACAGGCTCGGATTTCACTGAGCCTGGACCTAATAATGCAAGTGCGGTTATGAAATCCATAACGAGCCCGCATTTACAGAATCCATGATGGCATAAAAAATTGGACACGACTTCATACGACCATCCTCTAACAATGGGTTACAATACACAACTATGCAAATACCATAATTAACATTATCTAATATCATTAACAAAAATATTATCACATTCTATTGGCTCTTAAACCCATCATTAACTATACCAAAATTAGTCTAACTATTCAATTAACCAAATCAAAATTAACCCTAACATACTCATAACCATAAATGTAATCGAACAACTATCTGGAATATCATACGATGCGCAGTGGTGCCACAGGGTTGGAATTTAAAATCCAGGTCACTCATCAAACTGATGATTAGAACCCTTTTACGAAAAGTTTTGTACATTTTAAGCTTATTCTTTGATGGTTTATTGTAATTTGTAACCGTATTTGACGGGTAAATCACCTCGTGATGGGCAATTTCCCTCTCAAAACCCTTTTACTAAAAGTTTTGTACATTTTAAGCTTTGACGGTTTATTATAATTTGTAATCGTATTTGACGGGCAAATCCCCTCGTGATGGGCAATTTCCCTGTCAAATTCCAGCCCTGAGTGGTGGGGTTCTGAAGCCTTTGTGTGAATGTCATATGTACAATAATAATACGTTTCTCGCTGAACTTGCCAACTTGCACTATAATACAGATGAATCTCAATGAATCTCAAACGTTATCGTGCTCGTCCCGCAACTGTTTATTCTAAATGTTTGATCATTCCAAATACCCGTGTTGTAGCTTTACCAACATTAATTTCCTTTTTATGCTCGAAACGGGACAAAACAGACGAATCCTTCGGCAGCAGCACTCAACCAATTTATTGACTCGTGGAGCTCCTTATCATTGATACGCTGAATCAAACTCCAACTCTTGGACAATAAAGCAAACGATAAACCATCAAATCTGAGTAGGGTTGTAGTTAATTTTTAATACTAAATCAGCATATGAACCGACGGAAATATCAAATTTCTTGCCATGTTATTGATTGTGGCAATTGCACTCGAAGTGACGAAATACCAATATCAGACAATTCCAACCGCGCAACACGGAATGGGAATCGTCTCGACCCCACAACTACCAACTTGAGTGAAAACCTGCACGAAAATAAGGGAGTAGCAAGGTCCCTCTCACAGATAAAGCCCGTTGTTGAAGTGGGGTGCATATATAATATAGTAAGTGCAGTTGACACGGTTTCCTAATAATATGTATGTGGACCCTCTCATCATGTTGAGAGATAAATACAAGCGAACGGGCACTGGCTGGCCCCAGACTTACTTAAAAATCTGAATCTTGCTTTGCTCCCAATTGTTGCACCATGCCGAGATTGACCTATGGAGCAAGGGCAAGAACAGACATTGGCTGGCACGAAGGCAGGCGCCCGTTTTATTAAGCGTGCTATAATTCCATTTGCTGTAGTGGTTGTCTTTTATATATGGTTTTGTATACATTCCGTCCATCTAAAATAGTTTCCTTGTTAACATTCCCCAATTTTCAAAGAATCTCTGATCAATTATTGTCTTCAAATGAATATAATAATATACTCTATAATTTAGAGATCAGATGAGCATGACATCAAGAACTGCCTCGTTGGCTGTCGATGGTTGCAAGGTTTGCGAGTAAACGAGTCCTGATTCTTAATTTATAATAATCTATATATATGGCAGGCAGTCCTAAAAGGCAGTCTTGAATTAGGGAATAGCATAGTTTTCTAAGGAATTAAAGATTCTCTATTAAGATGAATTTGCATGGTTTATTAAGATGAATTTGCATGGTTTAAGTTGGCACCAGTATGTTCATTGGTGATTCATTGATGATTCGCTTAATATAAAGTTACATATTGTAAACAGAGTTCACATCACACCAACTTACCGGTGTCTCATGCTTGCGGAACCAACCACTCTCTGCCATGCCAATCGGATATAGACTGTCCCAGTGTTGTGCTAAGCGGTATAACAGAAGAGCTCACCCCTCCTGTCACGGGCTTCTCAGAGAACGGAAGACATATGGAGTGTGAAAAACTTCCGTGCCAGGATTGGGTTTTGGCGAGATCCAGGGAAAAGAACTTCAGAGAGCTTGAAAGATTTGGGAGTGGAATGAGTGTGGTCTCGGGATCTGACGAAGAGTCTGATGGATTTGAGGATCTGAGAAGGTATTCATCAATGTCGATGCAGCAAACTGTGAAGCTGCCTTCGTCTCAGTATAAGGGTGTGGTTCCGCAGCTGAATGGCCGATGGGGAGCGCAGATTTACGAGAAACACCAGCGCGTTTGGTTGGGAACGTTCAACAGGGAAGAAGCCGCCGCCACGGCCTACGACAGAGCAGCCCTCAAGTTCCGAGGTCAGGACGCCATGACCAATTTCAGTCCGGCGGGAGGCGGCGATCTGGAGGCCCGATTCATGAGGGAGCACACCAGGGAAGAAATTATCGAGATGATCCGAAAGCACAATTATGACAAAGAATTTGAACATCATCGCAAGAGGATGATCATGACGGCAGCTCAGTCGGCTGCCATTAATAGCAGCGAACAGCCGGGATCGGAGCGGCCCGGCCACAGTGAAACGGGAGCCAAGCAGCTGGACGACGGAAACGGGAATGCCGCCATGGTGGGTCTTCTTTTCGAAAAGGCGGTCACGCCCAGCGACGTGGGCAAACTGAATCGCTTGGTTATTCCCAAGTTGAATGCCGAGAAATATTTCCCTTTGGACGTTGATTCCAGCGACAAGGGATTGCTCATGCATTTCGAGGATAACACGGGGAAAGTCTGGATATNAATGAACGTGCTATGATAGCAGTTTATTGAGTGAAGCCCCCATGACACATGCGTTTTTTTTTTTTGTATTTCCATAACGCATATGCGATATATTGCACAAGCATTTCTTTAATTTTTCATTTCCATAATGCATATGCAATATATCGCATATGCATTTTTTCAAATATGCGTTATGTTATTTTGCAATTTCATAACACATAAGCAATATATCGCACATGCATTATAACGCATACTCATTTCTTAGAATTGGCTATGGTTATAGGGTCGGGTCTCACTAAGCCTGGACCTAATAATGCAAGTGCATTTATGAAATCCGCAACGAGCCCGTGTTTATGGAATCCGTGATGGCACAAAAAAGTGGATACAACTTCGTGCGACCACCCAAATGTAAGATATGACTAACATCTACATCACTTGCAAATGAAAAATTCCTATAAAAATCACCCTATCAACATTTTTCATCTACAAGTGATACATATGTGTTAGTATTACTTTTTTAGGCAAAGAATTTTGCCAATACCATATGTATGTATTTACGTGGGTTGAGTGTTTTATTACGAAAAAAAATTGATATACTTTCCCTTTCTCATAAACAAATTATACAAATTCTATGGGGAATATGTCCTTTAAAAAAAACATAGAATAATGCATATGAGATGTTATATCCTTTCTAAAAGAAAATATTTAGCTTTTGTATTTTGACTTTACCTTTTCCTTAGATCAGAACAGAAATCAAATACTTGTGACTTGGTCAGATTTTAGAGTTGAGGGTTCATACCTCACTTCGATCCTCTCTTCTTCTTGTACACGAGTTACTTCACTTCTTGGGTATGCGCCGGAATAATTACCATATTCTAAGAACTTGGCTCTTTTTACATCAGTTTACCATTTAGTGCGCATTCAAGGAATTTTTAATGTTTTCCATACTACCTCTTAAAATCCACAAAAGGATATCACTAGGTTTACATTTGGACGTCCTAAAAATGTGTTACCAACTTAGTACCAAGAGAGAAGATGTTCTCTCAGTGCTATATCATTACTTCTATCTTTCTCTATCAACCTTCCCTATTGTGCATCACTTGTCATCATCATTGTATAGATATCATAGTAAATATATTTTAATTCACAATTTACTAAGTATTGAAAGTGATCAAATCCATCTCTAAGCAAAAAATTTCTCAAAATATTTTTAACTTAATAGATTTAATATCTCTTCAATGAATCTATGTTAATTTATTTTATGACCTTAATTTCTATTTTTAATTTTTTTTAGTTTTTAATTTACAATAACCTATGTTATAAATGCATATTATTATCATTTTTTTTCCAAACCGAGAAAAAAAAAACTAACCATTTCTTGCTATCAATTATAATCAAGGAAATATTTGTCCATATGCATAAATAGATCAAAAACGTGATGCAAAAAATTCTAGCCATCCTCCCGAAATCCAAAAACAAAACAATGCATGACATTAAAACAAACTCCACAACTAAAAAAACCTCCACATCAATTGACCTTAGGAGAGTTCAGAGCATCTTTTGATAAGAGATCTACTTCTACATTGAAACCCCTGTAGATATGAGTAAAAGTGATTTTGTGGAAAAGTCGAAGATATCTTCGTAATTATTATGAATTTTATTTATTCTTGATCATGTCATTTTAAACATTTAATTAACTTTAGCTTTTTCCATTCTTATTTTAAGTTCTAATGTTTCATTTTCATTTTACTATTTATCAAACCTAAGATCCTCAATTTCTCTTTATCTACTGGCTAATTCCAAAAACCAACTTCAAATATACGATGAATATGATGAACTGTGAAAATCTTCACTCTTAAAAATTTATATTTAACAAATTTAATACAATTTTTTAATATAATTTTAATAAATTATATATAACGTACATTACATACATATTTGGCACATCTAAACAACATTAAAAACCCTCCAAGATAATTATAAGTTTCATTAAATTATTCTTAACGAACGGTCTTATATCCTATGGAATTTGCAGGAGATAACTACGAAGATTTTATTCATAGAAGTTCGACTTTTGGCCATAAAATCATACTATTCGGACATTTGTTTTAAAAGATAAATGGCCGCATATAATGACCAAGACTTGAATTTGTGTGAGTTTAATGTCCGTCAAAATTTTTTACAAGCATTGTGAAAGTGACTCATTGGTTTCAAAAGTGACTCATCCGTTTCAACTTAGTCAACATATTCCTCAACGTTCCCTCAAGATATCAACATATTCTTAAACTAAATAATATAGGGCGACGCACATGGCCATCGTTGGCATTTATTAAATATGTGTTACCTAATTATCTCTTGGACTCAGCTCAGTTAAGAAAAGTATATGTGTGGATTTATGAACCTATAAGCAACTTAGCTTAGTTAAGAAAAGTACATGTGTGGATTTATGAATTTATAAGCAAAAATTATGTTTTGGGTATTTAAGTAATGTAATATTAATCTTTCTAGCCAACAAGTAGTGAAGCCATTCATTCTTGGAAACATGTAGGGTTTCCAAGTCCTTCATACTAATAAGAACAATAACATCAGTCACTATAAAAATTTAGGATTCAGTTTCTAGTGCTTATAGATTATTTATTCTCTCATCTCCTTTTCTTCTTTGTGTCCACTTAACAAGGTAGGCATCATGACCCCTGTGATACTCCCAAGACATTATTTTATTTTGATTTAATATTTGTGA
>NWUY0300005709.1:89563-102185 GCA_004151065.3 Larix sibirica
CCAAAAACTCATAATGACCTTCATGAGTGTGGAATGTAATCTTAGGAATGCCTACTTCCTTCATTTGAATTTGGTTATAATCAAAATAGAGATCCAATTTAGTGATGAATTGTGCAGTGTGAAGATCATATAAGAGGTTATCAATGAGAGGGATGGTAAATTTATCTTTGACCATCAACTTGTTAAGAATGTGGAATTTCATACATATGCACCAACTGCCTTATTTAACATTATGATGACCAACCATTCTTGAATTATCTTTTTAGTCTCATCTTTTTGTGCAAAAACATACCTATAAGGATGCACGTTGGGTGGTTCACTACCTGGAGTTAGTTGTATGTCACGATAATGCTCGCCATGTGAAGGGGGTAACTCATGAGGTGTTTCAAATACCTAGTGATGTTTGTTTAAAACCAACTACAAATCAAGATGAATTTTCTTGGGGGAGTTATCCATAACTTAGATGGAATTGGAGTGGGAAATAATGCCCAAGTGACCGTTCTTCAAGAGATTTTACATTCACTGAGAGATCATAATTGTTTTGTGAAGCTGCATGGAGACCCTGAGAGTGTGTTTGTGGCCTCCTTATTGAATACTATGTATAACTCCTTGAAATTCATTGTAACAAGAATAATGCTCACAATCATTATATTCCCAAAACTACATCACAACCTCCCATTTAAATGGAAAACATGTTTGATTTTAGAATAGAACCCATTTGGAGTTACACATTCTCACACTTACCACCACATTCCATGGTACCACCATTGGCTATCATGATTTTAAAATTTGTGCATTGCATGGACATTACAATGGGGTTGTTTTATGACACGACAATGAATAAAATCGTAAGCATTGACACAATTGATCAATTAATACAATCACATTTTGGTGCTTGATATAACCACAACACTTCAAGGTATGTGGAGTTACAATTTTGAACAAAGCCTGTAGTGAAATTTGGGGTTACTTACAAGGAGGTTCATGAATGGGTGATTCATCTTATATAGTATCCACTAGCTCAAGGTTATTCATGTTGTCTTCTAAAATTTCCTTAGGCATGCCTAATGAGGTCATATCTATGACAAATCATTTATGTTCCTTAAATCTGTGTGTTTTGAAAAAAAAACATCACAATGATGGAAGAGGCTAGGACAATGACCTTATGCTATTTTTTCCAAGTCAACTTGTGGAATTGCAAGGGTTGAGAATTAAGAGGAGTGGTAGTAGGTATAGAATCCAAACATGGTCATGAGACAAAATTGGGTCATTTGTTTTAGGAAGTGACCACCACCTGGGTTGTTTTTGCTAGTTAAGAGGCCTCCAACCACATAGCAAGGTGAGACATCAAGAGTATGTTTTGATTTCCTCCTTGAGACCATTAATAAAACACTCTGTGAAAAACTCATCAATCATACCTTTTGTTCTAACTACCAAAATATCAAAGGCAATAATAGATTATTCCACTATGCCATTTTGACTAAACTTGGTTAGCATCCCCAAAAAATGAGTATCAATTTCAAATCTAGCACAAATTACCTTCACAAATTGGTCTTGAGTAATGTACCGCATATATTCCTTCATATGCCATTTAGATAATTACTAGCACTCCATGTCAATATATAACACCCACATGCAATGTTTTTGTTGTTCATCATCAATACCCTAGAGCGAAAAATATTGTTCCATTTGGCCAATCCATCCTATTGGATATGAGCCATCAAAATTATTCAAATCAATATTAGGAAATATGTGCATCATCAGGTTGGGAGTGTCATGAAAGGATGGTAAGTTGCATCAACCAATCCCTAAAGAAGGTTCCTCGTCATCCATCAACATGATATGATCATTCCAAATGTTCAGTTGACTATGAATGATGTTTTGAAAGAGGAAATTTGATTATGGAGGTTGGAGCAAAAGTTTTGAAATAGGTCGGTGAAGTGAATGAATTTTGCTTCTAGGTTGGGGAGTTTGTTGACTTCATATTCCAAGTTGGTGAGTATATTCTCCATACGCATGACAATTATGAGACCACTTGGGTCCACTAGGAGGGTAACTTACTAAAGAGCTACATTAACGTAATAGGCTTTGAGCAAGGGTTATTTTAGGATAGGCCCTCCATAATGGTGAGGGAAAGTTGGATCCACCTTGCGGGTTATGAAAGAACTAAACCAATGAGATAAAATTCATGCAATAATTCTATTGGGTTAGGTTCCCAACAATGGTCCTAGCAAGATCATTAAGGATTCTCATTTTTTTAATGTCAGGGGATCAATATACTTAATATAAAGATAATTGTACTTATGAAATTGTCAAATCCATGACATCCTAGAGGTGAAAGTTTGACAAGGTTCTAAGAGAAAAAAGAGTGTTTGTTGCTAAGCTCTCTAATATACCGTGGGTCTCAAAATTAATATGTGGTTGGTCTTTCACAACAATAACTAGGGAGAATCAACATACCAGCCTTAGTCATTCTACTTTATCCAAATGACTATATATGAATGACTATACACACATCTCATTGTCCTTGCTAGTATCATAATCATTTTATATGCTTCGGGGAAGACACAAAACTTCACTTAGTGGTGTTGCTAGACTTTGTTTGGACAGAAACCAAATCATGCTCGGATCTAGCTAGATCAATCAGGACATTTTTTAGGATAACGAGCATTTCAGATATTCCTCGGCATGTGAGAGTGATCTCCCTAAATGTTGTGTTCGATGCACTATAATGACAAAATGACTATCAAGGTTTAGTAGGGATGGTTTTAGGTATACCTAGGGGGATTTTGATATACCCAAGGGTAGGTGGAAGATCAAATCTATTAGTAGATTCTATCTGATGTGGTACTACTTGTTGGGTACCAATAGAGGTGTATAAGGGCATCCAACTAGGTGACCCACTTGTATTCCTTGCATGTATGCTTCCCAACCACAATTTTACCTATTGAGATAGATCTCCATGTTTAAAGACGTTGAAACATGTTTCTATCCTACAAAATAAATTCTCTAAAATTTATGTGTGTGTCTACGTAGGAAAGAGTTGTGACACCATTTGTAGTGTACTTGTATATCAAAAGCAATGAATTAACAACAATACAAAATAAATATGAACTACAAAATGTAAAATGAGGAAAACATTAAGAGTATTGAACTTGCATAATATTAACCCTTATATTGATAATCTAGAAAGAGAACAATGTTCACGAGCTTCTTTAAGAGGGAAACCTCCAAACGAGTACAACTCGAATGCAATGATAATACTTGACATAACACTACATATACTCCCACCTCTATAAATATTTTCTCACTACCCAAACCCTAATCCACTCGTGGTCCCATCATTAATGAGTACCAACTAGCTAGTAGGCCTTATTTAATAAAGATTACCCTTTTGCATTGATTAACCACACATTAACTACCTAGTGGACCTTATTCAAAGAAGATGACCTCATACATTAATTAACTAACTCTTAAATACCCTTAAGTAGGGAGATTAGGGAAGAACCCTAACACTCACTACTGACATGTGGCTAACCTTCGCAAAGCTTAGATTTTAGGATTGGGCATCTATATCTAATGTTATAGAAACTGCAACACACTAAGCATCCTTGATTCAATCATCATGTAGATTATTTTTTCACCTTTCCATGATTGTAACTAAAACATTTCGAACATATGGTGACCAACCCATATTTCCATGCCTAAAATGTTGCTTAGGAAAAAAAGAGTCAATTATGAAAAAAGGGAGATGCAAACAACCTTTCCCGAGGCTATGAACAACTACATGGAAATAAAGCACTATTTGTAGAATGCATTTATGACTTCATCGAGGATATGGGCTCCCAACCAATAGTGAAAAATCACACTCGGATGGTAACATTTTGATATGTCAAAGGTTAATATTTAATACATACATCTCTAATGTCAAAATGTTTAAGTTTATCCTGCAAAAGGATTTTCAAGAGTCTAATTTACTCTCACCCACTAATCATAGCAGTCTCCTGAGAAAATGCCATGGTTTAATGTTTAGATTGCTAGAATGAAGTAGAAAGCAAAGAGGTGTCACAATCTCTCTATAGTCTTTCATTGAGAAGAAATTTGTTAGAAGTTTTGAGTAGTGCCCAATTCTTTGTTGGATTAGTTCNTATGCACTTATTTGAATGGGGACATTACATCAATTGTCAGCTACACTGGTGGTTGGTAACCTCAAAGGAGACACTGAAATTTGATCCTAAGACCTCTATGAACTCAACATAAGAGCATATAACAATCATGCTTACCCTTGGGGCCTAGGCATAATTGATACAATAAAACTAAAGTTAATATTGTTATCAATGACTCTAGACTTTGGCTAATCCTGGTTATTGCGCATTGATGTCCTTTGTGAATGGGAGACTTTGAACGCATGTATCCCCTTGAAAAAAGGATAATAGAAAATAAAAATCAAAGAAAAGCATTTCCTTGGGCTTTATATCTAATGTTTAGGGTGTTCTCCTAAATGTTGGAAAAATAGTTCTATGTGAGGATAGAATGCTAGGGAGAGTATGGGGATATTACTTTGAACATACTCGCAATGTTGTTGGAATTTTGTAAAGAAAGAAGGGTATGGGTTAATGGAAAGGTAGGATGGGGTGTGAGTGACAAGCCTATGAGAAGAGTGATGGCTTAGAACGATTGCACAAGGGGTACCTCAAAACTCAAGGTATGATAGTGGAGAGGAAAGTGACCACATAACATGCATTTCCCCATTGTAATTTGTTGAAGGAGTGTCACAACAAGATCACTATCACCAGACTACTAGTTCTAGATTTAGTGTTCCAAAACCCCTCTTTTGTCATTAAATTTGTTTAAATGGAATTTGGTGGGATAGATTATTCATTTTATATTTAGTTAATTTTCTTACCTAAGAAATACAAGTTCATGATTTCTAAGTGTGTGTGTGTGTGTGTGTGTGTGTCAAAGTTACAAGTGGTGGGCATGTTCTTAGGTAACAAGAACAATGCACTACATTTTGGGTGAGCACCCCCTTTGTCCCACTCATTAGTTTTCTTTTACACATAGATTTTGAGCTTAGAACTTTTGCATCTCACTAGAAGGATGTCAAAATATGCACCACAACCTATGAGGTGGGAGCCATCTCACCTCTTATTTGGGCAATGCCTTACATAATGCTCCTACCCTGAAAGATGAAACATGTCATTGGTTTATCCTTTCTTAGAGATGTTTATGGGGTCACTCTCACCAAAGTATTCACATGATCATATGAGGTAGGTGCCCTACTTATGTTAGATATGAAAAAATCCACCGTTGAATTCCATTTATCCTTTCAATCCTCTATCTTTATCCATGTTCATTCACAAGGATCCAAACAATTATGCTCTTGATCTTCAAAATAATAAGCCTTTTGTATTGCTTTTTCTAAAGATTTGATTCTAAAAGTTTCATTGTCTTTTACAAGAGGGCTTCAACTTGCTAAGGAAATGAATCACTTTGAGTTTTCCATCCCTAATGCAAGATGCATATTTTAGATGCTCCATGAACTTATTCTCATATTCCTCCATAAAAATATGACCTTGTTTAAGATTGTGGAACTCAATGATATTTTTCTCATAATAATGTGCTAAAAGTTATTTTTTCTTTAAATACAAAACCTCTCCCAAGCAAGTCTTTTCGAGCTTAGATGTTTTTTGTTTGCCTGATATGTTCCCACCACAAGGAAACTTTACCAATCATAGCATAGATAGCTATCATTGCCTTAATGTTGCTTGAGTATTTTTGGACTTGGAAATGCTTTCTCATTCCCAACAACCGTGCATTAGCCTCTTGGTTCATCTTCAATTTCCCATCAAAGGTGGGTGGCAAATGAATGATTTTGATAGAGGCAAATGATAAGTATTATCAAATGAAAATATTCTCAATGCATAGGATCTTTGAGGAGAATCCCTTCTCATTACATCCACTCCCGTACTCTTGCCTCTATTGTAAATGCCTCTCTTTTATAGTCATATTTTGGAGCAACTAATCATTGATGTTGGTTTAATCCTTTTGGGCTTTCATCGACTTCTCATTGCCAACTCCGTGATTTTGAATTTGATCTCTCAATGTTCTCATTGTATGTGCTAAGGCCGTAGGCGTTTTCCAATTTTGCATCCATTTATGTTCATTTCAAGCTCAACTACATTCCCTTCTTCCCATGGATAGTTCTCTTGAGTTTTAAGCATCTTGAGTGTCATCCACGTTGGCAACGCAATGTCCAAATCAAGCTCAAAGGCTTGTATCTACAGAGTATTTTTGTAAATTAAAAAATATATTTGAACATGTTTGTTATATGGTTGTCTTCTCCTCTAAAACAACTTTTCAATGATTGTAAGATTGTCTAAAATTGATATCAAAGTTGTCTATTTTTTTCCTATATGCTAGCAATTTACTAGTTTTCAACACTTACAACCTCCAATTAACTCTAGAAACATGCATTCTAAAACAACATGAAGGAGCTCATTCAAATAGTCTACAAGTTTCATTCCCCTTAATAAGTTGTGATAGTTTGTACTTTTCTCATTGTACTTAATTTAATGAGATAAAGACAAACGACCCCTAGTTTCAAGCTAGTTTTCTTCATAATTCTAACAAGATTTTTGACGAATTGTTGAAATGACAAATTTTAATCGTGGAAATTGCAATATTAAGTTGTTCCAGTGAAAATAGAGGTTTACAAATTCATTTACAATGTCAAAATTTGTGAAATTGCAAAATTGTCAAAATCAGTATCTTCCATTACCAAATTCTATCCAAAAAGGAAATTTTAATCCAAAAATAAAAGACCATAGTTTACGAAAATGATATTACTGACCACATGACACATAACATAGATACAATGACGTTAGTAATAACATCAAGAACCTGTAAAACGAGACTCCATGGGACACAATTATGGAGAAGCGGCTAACCTCCTTGCATCATTTTGCCACACGAGAGGATGTTTAGCCTCACATAAATGCAGAGGCTTCCATCTTTGGTCCAAAGGAGGGGTTGAAATATGATCGCATCACCTCAAACTCGAAATGACTTAGTAAGCACTTGGTATAGGCCATGAAATATACTCCATCATGACTGCAAAAATCAATGGATTGAAGCATCTTCTCAAGCTCTCAATGGCACCTTCAAGCAACAATGGCAGTCGCATAGCATTACTGCCACCTGCCTTAACCATATACCAAAATCTGACAATCTATCCCTCTAAACCCCAGCATGCACCCTCCACAGAAGGAGACAGTGCCCCTAAAGCCGCAATAAAAGGACGCTCCAGGAAGGGCAGGCAAGCAGCAGGGCGATTCCTGAAGCTTCTCGCCGGCAGCACGGAGGATGCCCAAATTCAACAAGCCCTCCAATTGCTGAAAAGTTCTCCAGAGAAAATCTCCTCTGCACAGGCTGCTCTGCTGATCTCAAAGATAGGAGACCCATTAATGGTATATGATTTTTACCGTTTTCTGAAAGCACAGATCGGGTTCGAACCCCGCGAGGTTCTGTACGCAGCGCTCATCGATACCCAGGTCAGGTCCTTAAACCCTAAACCATACAAAATTAGGTTTTATTTTGAGGAAATGAGGAAACGGGACCTGAAATTCACAGCAAAGGATTATAGCATGCTCTTTAGCTCGTTTTTGCATCTGGATATGGAGCTCGCCGAGCTCTGTTATAATCTCATGAAACTTACCGGGACTCGGGAGGTGGAAAATTATAATTTTATCATCAAAGCGTGCTTGAATCAGGGGTTTTATGATAAAGCAATTTCAGTTTTAGATGAAATGAGGGCAGACAAGATCAGTTTTAATTCAGAAACATATTATAGTATTCTCAGGTTTTATAGAAACACAGGAAATGCAAAGAAAGCAATGAAAATCTTCATTGAAATGGAGAATAATGGGGTACTTCCGAGTGAAGATGCCTACAATCTATTACTGAGTGTAGTGGCAAGTGCTGAACAAGTGAAGGTTGCCTCGGCTATTTTTGAAGAGATGAGGTTTTTAGGGTTTAAGGCAGATGAGCGTTCGTCAGGGGATTTAACGAGGGCGTATCTGAAAGAAAATATGGTTAATGAGGTGGATTCCATGGTTAGAGATGGAAGCCTTACAAGCCCAGATGATTTCTCCCACTTGATCAAAGCCTTCATTGATAGAAATTTACCGTTGCGGGCTATTGAAGTATTGGGGTTGATGCAGGAATCTGGAGTAAAAATCGGTGATCTGGATTATGCTAGAGTTATTCATGCTAGTGTCAAAGCAGGATTGATTGAAGAGGCTATTGAGGTTTATAGCACTGTGAAAGGCCTGGATCGGGTTACCGATGAGTCAATTGATTTGTCCATGCTTTGTGTTTTCTGTAAGTTAGAAATGCAGAATTCTGCTGAAAAGCTCTACAAAGAGATGGTCAGTAAAGGTTCTTTGAAGCGCGAGGAAGCTTACTTGTATATGATGTCCTTGTATGGAAGTCTGGGAAGATTGGAGGATGCAATGAGAATTTTCCAGTCAATGAAACAAAATGGGTGTAGTATAAGTGTGGATGCCTACTCTGTCCTCATTGATGTTATGGGCAAAGCAGGCAGATTGAATCGAGCCCGCGATCTTCTTTTAGAGATGGGAATGTCTCAAATAAAACCTAACAATGCTATATACTCAACCTTAATAAGTGCCTCTATGTCAGTAGGTCAGTTAGATCGTGCCCTTTCTTATATCGATGAATTTAGGGATTCAGGGCTTAAGCCTGATGGTGTTACTGCCGGTACTATAGCCATTGTCTTAGTTCGAGCACATAAGTATTCTGAGTTGGAAATATTGGTGAATGACTTGGTCAGGAGGGGCGTTAAATTCCCCAAGGATAAAGGCATCTTTCTAATGGATTTATGCTTGGATACAGTTGTTTCAGACAAGCTTGTTCAATTGATAGAATAAAAGTGCCAGAAACTTCTGTTCACCATTAGGTCAACTTCCGCTGCCTAAGGAATATAAGAGTTTTATTAGAAGCTGGGTGCAAAATCTCTTGTTAAGGTTCGTTGATGCTTTATTCGCTGTCCTTTCTTTTATGATCAATGTGCAGTCGTGGCTCGATTAAATTCTCTTTTATCTAGACTCTAGGGGCTGTTTCCATTAGCATGTTCTCATTTTATATTTGTAGTTTTCATTATGAGTATCTTCTCATTCAGTCTTTATGGGGTTTGTAGGTGTGGTAGACACCATCCTATTACATGACTTGCCAGTAAGCTCAGTATGACCCCAACGGGTTTTGCAAAAGGTGTGGTTTTCAGTGTTCACCACTTGTATGTGACCATGGGGACAGTTGAGCTGTGGTGTCACAACTAACTCGCAGCTCTAGAGTGTTTTTGTTTAAAGCATCTTTGGTCTTGGACTAGTTCAGCAACTTCTCCTCTGCTTTGAAAGGCTTATCATTCACAAACTGAGCTAATTCATGCACACGGACAAAGTAATCCCTCAAAATCCTTAAAAGATATCAATACTAAGTAGACCGAAATGCTTTCCTCATGAGTTATGAAACAGAAATAGATATGTTGGTCTGGCCAATATCTCTCTTGTACAGCTGTTGCGCTTCCCATACATTATTCTTATCTATTTTGAAATGAAAGCATACTATGAACAGGCTCTGAACCTTTCGTTTGTAACCTTGCTTCTTTCAGGCCTTAACTTAAGATATATTACCAAGCGGCAAGTAATATATGAATGATGCTTGTAGAAATGCAGGAACAAATTATTGAGCAAGCTTGCTGTACCTAACAGAGATCTCAGTGTAAAATTAAACCAATTACTGCCCAAGCTGCCATTAGTTCCTGAGTCAAATCGATTTTCACTTTTGCAATAGCAGAAAGCTATGCTATGGGAATGTGCAAGATCAAGCTCCTACCTGAGAACAGTTTTATTAGTTTATCATAGGCAGAAATCTACAGAGCCAATCAAGGGTTATAATTAAAACAAAAAAAATGCAAAAAGAATATGACACAAATTCATGTGAAACAGCCGTCTGCAGTACTTTCAACAGTAGTTCAATAGGAATGGATTAGCAGCAGAGTTCTTCACAGATTTATGTTTGTTAGGCAATATGTAGCTGCCAAATTGATAAGGTTTATGATTGCAGAATAATTATTAACCTGTTTTATGGAAATTTACGTCTTGACATACAGAACAAGTCAACCTTCATTTGGAAGTTTGGAAAAGAATAATACTAAGGTTTCTTGCAATCATGTAATGCCCTGACGTACAAGTCGACATAATTAGATATGTATTTCTAACTATGCAGTCGTATAGCGATCAGATAATTGGGCTTTTGCATTACTGAACGAGCTTTTAAGTATCTGCAGGTTGGAGAAACAAATGTCAAGGTAGATTTGATTGTAGTCGTTCAGTATCAGTTTTGTATTTGCATTTACAAACGCTTCCTGTTTTGTTCAAAATGCTTTATCTGATTTTTCAATATATGGTTCTGATTGTCATCTGCATGATGAGTTTGATCTTCGGAGCATATGATATTTAGAACCTGGGGTAACCTTGTATTTACGAATTGATGGCCTTGATTTGATAAATCCATGGCTGGACCTGTTTGTGGTGGAAGCCCAATCCATTTCCAAGGATTTGCACTGTGAAGGATAATTGTCATTTCTATGTTTGGGAGATTGACATTTGAAGCTAAAATTCTGATTAGATCTCACTTGGAGAAAATTTCTTAATATCCATCACTGGAAGTGGATGCAAAAAGCATATTTTGCAAGGTCACAAGGTGCATCAAGAGGAGTGTTGCATGTTTTGTATGTTTCATCCTTGGCAAACTTGAGTCCACATTTTCCCTCGCAAATGTAATTTGATCATGTGAATTTATTGGATACAAATACCTGTAATAGTTAACAATTTAATTAAGCAGATTTGATAGGTTAGTTTGAGACAAATGTTGCATGGGCAGAAAGGGTGCAGGTGTGGGTATGAGAGCAGGTTTGTCAATAGCTATGCTACTCTGGGCTGAGAAAATTTAAATGTTAAAATTCATGATAGTTTTAACAATGGTTGATTTCAACTATTATTCTCCATACAAGCAATAGTTAACAATTTATAATTATAATAGCTAACAATTTAATTAAGCAGATTTGATCTAGGTTAGTTTGAGACAATGGTGCATGGGCTCAAGGGGTGCAGGTTTGGATATGGAAGCAGGATTTTCAAGTGTGAAATTCATGCAGCTTTGGGTTGAGATAATTTAACTGTTAAAATTGTATGTTTGTATGTTGTAGTGGTTGTTGTTGTGAGACCTTCAAGCCGACTTAATGAGCATGATGGTTTTTGCTAATCAATGACTCCCCTGTGGGGACATGCTAGCCCACGGAGAGCAAACAAGTTACTTTGGGGGATTTGAATTGTTGTGGGGACAATGAACTCTGCTTTCACCAACTAGGCAAGCCGCCTTTGACAATATGTGCACATTATGACCCGAAGAATCTCTTGGAGCAAAGAATAGAGGAAATTATACTTGCAAATACCATGGCACACAGCCAAAGACCTTTACATATATGTTCAATACCATGGGAAGCACTAATGATGAAAAATGTCCTTCAGAATGTAATCTTTATGAGGTATTGAACATGGCATGTCCTGATTGATGAGTGTAATATGAGATCTTGAGGCAAGCAAAACCCAGATTAATACATCGAGGTTAGAGGTCTCCCACGAAGGCTAATTATTGCAAAGACTACTCATGTAGCTCTACACATAGCCTAATGATTGATGCCTTGGGGCTTTTGTGTTTGCAAGTTTGAGTGATGTCCATCTTGGTCAAGAACATGAGGGGACATCATTTCCCAAATTGCCCAACGACATGCATGGAGTGAGATGTTAATGAAAAGTTGGACATAACCAATAATACATTGAATCAAGGATTGGTACAAGTGGATGTTACTTGGAGAAAAGTGTTTGCAAGTTTGAGTGATGTCCATCTTGGTCAAGAACATGAGGGGACATCATTTCCCAAATTGCCCAACGACATGCACGGAGTGAGATGTTATTGAAAAGTTGGACATAACCAAGAATACATTGAATCAAGGATTGGCACAAGTGGATGTTACTTGGAGAAAATTAAAGAGTTAAAAAGTCTTAGTTACTATTGGACAAGCCCTAGGCCCCATGAAAGAGTCACTAGAAGAAGTTAATAAATTGGAAGAGGATTACAACTTGCGTTGGTAGATGAAGTGTAAATATATCAATATATCAAATAATTTTGCTTGAACCTACCCTTATAAATAAATTAGGAGTCTAAGAAGGCACATTTCTAAATGGGATTGTAATGTTGGTAGGGGAGATACTAAGTTCAATTCCATTATAGTGCCCTTTGTTGTGAACATAAAATATTAGTTATTTTAAAATAAACATTAACATTTTTAAGATTAATAAACTATAGATACAATATAAAGTAATATGAAAATTTGTTAATTTAGAGATTTATAAGTAAATATTCATAAAAAAAAATGAGCTTTGCACTAGGAATTGGAAGTACATGGACATAACATGGTTGGCTAATATAATAAACTATAGATACAATATAAAGTAATATGAAAATTTGTTAATTTAGA
>NWUY0300005711.1:22506-36009 GCA_004151065.3 Larix sibirica
CGATTCTAAAAAAAATAAAAATGGAAATAACTCTCTTTTCAGGCCTTACTTGATGATATTTGTGATCTTTGAATGGCTTAAGTCTTTTGTTTCTTCGTAGGGATGCTTCAATTTCAAAAATAATCCATGTTATTACTCTTATTAAAATGTTGTTTCTTGTCCAAGTAACAGCACGATAAAACATAAGAGTCGTCAAAGTAACAACTTGTAGAAACTTGTCCAAGTAACATCACCAAATCAATGTTGAAACTTGTATAAGTAACACCACAATCATAAAATTCTATCTCTTACCGGCAATGTTATCAGGCCAAGGATGAAACTTGTGTAAGTAACGGCATGGCAAACTTGTCTGAGTAACATCACATGAATAAACATTGAAACTTGCATAAGTAACAAAACAACTTAATGCTGAGACTTGTCCAAGTAACATCACTCAATCTAAATCCAATTTTGTGCGACCAAGTTTTGATAAAGTTACAACATCACCACACCAAGTTCCAAACATAGTAGCAACACTTCTACATGTTGTTACTACTGCCAACTTTGTCAAAGCTGCTAAAAGTACTGACATAGCTCCAACAGTGACATCGATCGTTCTTTGCTTAATGACAAAATTTACTAGGGACTGCTTCCATCCTTTTCATATCACTTAACACTCGTCAAACGCCATCAAAGCTCATTATACCGCCACACACTTCACCAATCGATATGAGATGTAAGCTTCACTCAGGTATAGACCACTTAAATGTTTGATTATTTCTTAAAATTATTGCAATATAATGAGTGGATGATACTTTCCCACTGATTGGACAAGGATTCCCAAAACCATAAATTTGGGGGGGTGTGTCATTCCCAAGGATTAACCCTATCAGACCACATAAATTACTTAATAAGGGAAATTAATTACTCGTGTGACTAGATCCGCCAAATTTAAATGGGAAACTTACCTAATTTAAACAAAAAAACATGCCCCCTTATGTGTATGCATGTAAGCCGAAACCTATGCTTCAACAAAAACTTGATGTAACCCCTATAGATTTAGTAACGAGTCAATTGACAAATGAAGATGGGAGGATCAACTATATGCCATGAGCCTGAAAATGTAGAGAATCTACAATAGAATGGGGAAATCTATCAGTTGTTCGAGGATGTTGGCCTGGCCCCATATTTTGAGAACCTACAGGGATTTGATGAGGATATAATGTTGGAGTTTTCCCAGAACCTGTTTGATGAGAAATCCACAGTCAAAGGCATGGAGATCATAGTTAGAAAGGAGAGTATAGCAAGAAAAACAAGGCTCCCTCCAGTTGGGGAACAATGGTCTAGGAGGAGCACTCAATTAGCATAGGCAGAGAAGGAATTCTATAGAGAAGGCGAGGTATTGCAGCAACGGGGGAAAGGATATGCTCGAGACTTAATACTTGGCGTATGGAAGGAACTGGCCCTATACATTCAAAAATACCTCACATTTGAAGGAAGATACCAGGTAATATTTTCCTATCATCTTAAATTATTAACACATATGCGGCATGGTGAGCGATTGAATGTCCCTTATTATATTTTGGGGTCGTTTCAATTAATGGCGAGGTTTGCAAGGGGTGAAAAACATCCCTTAGCAACACTAACGAATCATGGGTTAGTCAAAATCCTCATCCTAGACACCCTAGAGGATGATAAATCATCGTAGAATCAATTTTTTGGCTTACTAGAACAATTTGAAGAGGAACAACAGGGTGAAGAAGAATAGGCCGAGATACGGGAGGGTGAGGAGAAGGTGTCAGATGAATTTATAAATGAAGAATGATTAGGAGGAAATGGGAAGTCAGAAGAAAACATGATGGAAGAACTGATGGAGGAATCTTAGTAGAAGGAAGATCCAACCGAGGAGGAAGCAGGGGGAGTAAGTGAGTCCGATGAGGTCGATCAGAACGATGACCCCAAAGAGGAAAGAAGTGAACACATTAGGTATCACTCTATGCCGGTTTTGTTAGAAAGTGATGTTGGTTGTGGATCCTAATCTTATAAATTCAAAGATGTTGTTTCAGCCGTGTTTGTACCCTAGTTTTATATGATATGTAGGTGGACTATACACTCACCCCAGCGAGGGTTCGGGGGCAAAGCCCCCGAAATAATCTTTTTGGGTTGTTTTGTTGNTGAAGATGGTTTTCCCATGTCACGTATGTGTTTGCGCCTTGGATGGATTCGACCGTGGGACCTAGCAGAGGTGTGATCTTCCTTGACCTTCCATAAGCAAATGCAGTACTCAAAGGGAGATCTCTGTGAAATTTCTGGCAATTAATAGAATAGAATGAGATTTGGGGATTAATTACTAAGTCCTTTGACCAAACAATTTTTTCATGACTTGGTCAAATCCTTAATTTGTAATAAAACACTTGGTCAATTTTTATTTTTATTTTCAATGGGTCCCAAATTGATGGGAAAATATACAAACCAAGTCAATATGGGAGTAAATAAGAAAAGCACCCAACGAGAACAAAACTGTTGTGAATTTTAAGGAATGCCTTGTTTGCTACTTAACATAGTCAATAATAAAACCAATGACCAATGAAATAACTAACTAGGATGTGGAAACCAAACAATAATCTACAATAATCTAAGCAGTGCAATTTGAGTATTAAGGAGGATCGTTGAAGTAATTGGAATCATGGTAGCAATAATTGATCATTTTAAAGCAAAGTCTATGTAATTGGTAGTGTGAAGGCCTCCCAATGAGGTAATACATACAAGAAAATACCATAATAGAACAAGCAAATAGGAAAACCTTAATCACACAACAGTTAACACCATAAACAATAGAGAATAACCCGAAGAAAACAAGAAGGAAAAACTCTAACACCAATTAGCTATGCTCAAACTTGATTTCTCAGTAATTGCATAATAGCTATGCTCAGTGTCTACAACGTGTCCTTCATTACCAACATTTATGTTACCATTTATGTAAATGCAACAATGTATGCTCAAGCCACGTAAACATGGCTTTTAGATCTTCTTTGTCATGTTCTTCATGAAAAATCCCTGCCATTTTGGTTTTCTACTACGCTTTGGACCTTGCAGTATTGCTTATCCACTTTATGGGTATCCGCTATAGGTGCTTACCATATAGGTATTCACTAAGTGTTTACGAACTTGGCATTTGATACTGTATGGTCCATAAATGGTAGGCATATGCACCAAGTATATCTTGCCAACATGGAATCTTATTGTGTAGAATTAAGCTTATATGTCTCTACAATCACTCTCAAATTGATATAATGCTTCTCAAGATGTTATTCAACAATAGGCATGAATGGATCTATTTTCTTATTAGTTTCAAGACTTGGTTTTTGTTTGCTTGTAGTGCAAAGACCAATCCAACTATGGAACCAATTCACTCCAATTCAATTATGCTATTTGAGTAACACACTTTGAAAATCTATATGTTCAAGCCCAACACCTAATTACAAGCACATATTCCATTCAATATACATCGAAGACAATATACATTTTTATGTTTGCATTTGTGGATGGTTGTAGGTTAAACGTTACAACAACATTGTATATATTACAATGTTGTGGCCTTGAGAGATATATTGGACATAGTCAAGTGCACTTTATTTACAAGGCAACATTGTAATATACTTTGAATATCTAAATGTTTAAACCCACCACTTTTATCATCTAACACATCAACCTACCCATTATATAATCAAATAATGAAATTGATGCAACGCACTATGCTATTATCATTGGTGTTGTGATAACCATGATGTTTTTTTGTGTATGTGCATGTACACATGTGGCCATACATTAATGTTGGTAGTCACATCACTATGAATTGATCTGGGATGAGTTGTCTATACAAAGATGGTTGTAGGATGTCATTATGCATTGAGTAGGGAGAGTATAATGTTAAATATCTCTTGTTTAAGCATAGCACCATCAAATGTTTTTTTATTTTCACTTGCATATGTTAAGTGATGCCTTGATTGTTATTAAACATGGTTAGGACTAGACTAGTCTTCCTAGTTCAAGGTAATACTCCAACACCAAATCCCTCTCCCCTAAGTAAGATCCAAAAGCATTTTCGATCATAGTAAGAGTACCACTAGGGTTTGATTAACATGTATGGGGAAGAGACTTCAAGAATGCAAGGTGATCTCCTCACCAATTGTTGGAAAATATGTGAACATATAAAAAATAGTTTGCCTCGAAACTTATTGCTTGAAGGTCCAAAATGATTGAAGAAACCTATTGGGTGGCTCAGTGAGTAAGGTAAAGTAAAAGCATCCTTCCTTAAGAAGTAAAATCCAAACCATCCTTCCTAAAATCACATCAGATGATTACATACATAATATAATATAGTAAAATCTCCTTGAGTTGTCATCATAAGATCCTTGTTTATTATTTACGAGGGCAGGTCATTGAACTGTTCCACTCTTCCTTATTCCTATCCTTTTAGTCTACAGATAATAAATATTTCCCCAATGAGTCATAATGAAGAATGCATCCCCTTACAATAGAGGGGAAGGAAGGAAACTCCTAGATGCCACTTTCTCATAAACATATAAGATAGAGGAAAGCCAATGAGCACCATCATCTACCCAATGATCACTCAAAACAACTACTTGGATTGTGGAAACTAACTAGCGATTTAAGGAATGCAATTCCAGTGCTATGGAGGATAGATGCGTTAATTAAAATTGTGGTAGCAATAGTTGATTAGTTTGAGGAAAAAACTTATCATCATTCAAAGCTTTGCCATTATTCATAAAATGGATAAAGATGGAGGAATCCCCGATGGCTATTAGTGGGCTATTATAGATTACACTATAGAAGGCTTATCTGCTTTAATTTGCTAAAGGAGAGCATATGCCTTTGCTCGATTGTTTGTGGCTCTACCTAATCTCCATTTGTAGTTCAATTCTTAAGCTCCCCTAATATGATATATGATCACCCCCACATGACCTACCACCCCTAAAATATAATATTTTATTATCAAATAGAGTCATTGCACAAAATGAGGAGATACCCACTTATTACATTAATGTTGTGGTTATAATATATAATTGTTCTAATCATTGTTTTCCTTGAAATTAAATCCTTGGGAAATTTCGAGGCAGTTCCCCCCATTTTGAGGATTGTGCTCAATGTAAAGTATATGACATATCCTTAGTGCACCTAATCATGTGGGAATTGAACCATGGACATGCACAATGCGCCTAATTATTGAGAACATTTTGGTAACAATGGCACCAACTGATTGGAATAACCTTGAGGTATAACTATTAACCTTGAGGGATAACTATCCTAAGCACTTGTTTAAAAAAAAAAGAATCAGTAGCATTATATTGATATAAAAAAGCTATGGTCTAACTGGACATCTAGAAAGTACAAAATTTCAAAAAAAATCACGACGAGTAGATATTCTTCCTCTCTTTGAGTAATTGGGACGAGTGAATCCACCATTTTCCTTTATCGCTATTTTTTCTTACAAATTCTTGAGAACTATGATAAATTCTTACAAATTGGTTGCCCAATAAAGCACATAAACAATACATAATTGTTGCCTTTGTGGAGGCATACATATTAATAGGAGGGAATCTAGAGTTGTTTATGTCCTCAAGTGGGGTCTTGATTCTGTCTCTCTTTTCTCTTTATTCCCAACTTGATTTCCTTGCTTGTGTGAGAGGAGGGATGGATGGTGGCCTTTCTTCAAAGCTTCAACAAAAGGAAGAGACGCTAAATTCTCATACAAACGAGGCATTGAGGTGACAAGAAGTTGCACTGAGGTTTAGCTGGAGGTTCCCTACTTTCTCTTCTTCTGAATTTGCTTCCTCCTTGGTTCCTCTGAATTGTTTGCCAATTCTTCTTCCTCTTCAGTTTCCATTGAAATCACATTCTCTGGCTCCACATGAAGCTTTGAAGAATCATTTCCCCCTTTAGGTTTTTTCTCTTCTTAAGCTTCCTCTTCATTTTCCTTCTCTTCTTCTCCTAGATTTTCCAATGCTCAAATATGTTATTGGTCCTTTTGGGTGGTTCCTCTTGAGGAATCTTTGAGTGTTGTGCTTCCTTCCTCTGTGAACTTCTATTCTTGCTCTAATTTGGGAGAATTCGACTTGCTGATGAGAAGGATGGGGCTGATCCACTTGAGACTTTGGGCAATTTTTAGCAAAATGCATGTAGGTAAGACAATGAATTCATTTAAAGGGAAGTTGTTTGTAATCAAGGGTTTGTAGGTGACTCTACCCCTCCAAATTGATTTTCAATGCTTTTGGCAGGTCCTTCTCCAAGTCAACTTCCATGCATATTCGTGCACATGAAAACATATTTCCCTTTGGTTATGCTTTGTCAATATTAATTCCTAGCTTATTCCCAATATCTCTAAGAGAATGTTCATCCCAAAAAATTAGGGGCAAATGAGGCAGTTTGAACCATATAGGGGTTGTAGTAATATCCTCCTCTAGATCAAAATCTAGAGAATGGGACGATAAATAAGGTCCCCTAGATCCAATGAAATAAGGTCTAGAAATCACGATCTTACTTATTCAAAAAAAGGAAAAAATAGTTGTTTCCTGATGCAAATAATAAAACTTGACTTTGTATTGTTGATGTCCAATGTGATGCTATCTACGATTCAACGGCTTTGGGCCTGGGCCAGAGGCTATTGTACTTCCCAATCAGAGCTTTCTCCTTAGCTCCTAGGATGACATATCCAACTGAGGGATGACCTCTAGTGGCTTGACAAATTTCCGATGTTGGGCTTGGGATCTTGTGGTAGGGTTTAAAGTATGAACGCGCCTTAAATGCCTTTATGCATGAAGATATCTCTTTACCCATTGACTAAAACAAATACAACACTTTAAAGAGAAAAAGTCCTTTCTAGTAACCACAATCTCTCAAAGCTATTGATCCAATGATGCCAACAACGAGCATAAAACATGCATATCCAAGATTTCCAGTGGAGCGACGACTAAGGTTGTTAGGAAAACCTTAGCCACGTGAATAATTTTCTCATCACAAATCTTATTTTCCTACGACTTTTAAGATTAAGGCCATTATATCCAAAAACATTCTTAACAATTATCCTGACGACTCATTAATAAATGCCCTAATATTATTTTATTAAAATGATTAATAATACCATGCTTTTATCACATTGCAACTTTAACATTACCACAACTTATGCATGAAACATTGATCTCCTTTCTCTAACCCTTCACATTTTCTTTAAAATTAATCTCATTAAACTCCAAATATGGGTAAGACTTCTCAATCTATCTTTCCAATTTTAAAGATATGAGTCATTATCCTCTATACAATTGCTTTAGGAGAATTTCATTTTTATTCTTAAGAAATATATTACAACCTATGCCAAGCAAACGTTTGTGTAAAAAGTGGACTTTGCAAATGGCCCCTTTCTCACGTGAAGCTTTGATTTTGAGAACTTGTAATGCTCATTCATATGAGACAAGATAATGCTCATTTGACCTCATCACAGTTTACTTCATAGGACATCAAGCCCAAGGGGCACACGTGTCACAATTCCATGTCTAAATTAGATTCGATAATCATGGAAAATGTTTGTTTTTGGTATATTATGAAGGTCAAATTGTTTATATTCCCTTTTAAAGCATAAGTTGACTTATCATAACAAAGCTCCCACACCTTTATGATAATGATTATAAATTAACATTTTAAAAAATGTTTATTTAACAGAAAGCATTAAATAAAGTTATCTCGACTCAAAATCAATGCCTTGGTTTTATATTAAATTTACTGTTTTTTTAAAGAAATAAAGTTTGTTTTTGGATTTAACATTTTTATATTTAAGTTTGTTTTTTAAGATGAAATATGGAAAAATCTATTATAATATAGTTGTCATATTAGTAGTGAAATAATTTGTTTTTCTCTTTTACTTCTATCATATTCTTTCACGATGTAGATGATAGATTTTGTCATTTTTGAAAAAAAGAAAAAGAAATTTGTTATTTTCGGAAAAAAAAAACTCTTAATTTAAAGAACACAAAAATCAAAATGTGCAAAATAAAACACATAGTGAAGTGAAATAACACACACTATTTTTAGGTTGAATTATTAGACATCTTAAGTCTCTATTTTTCATGATAGGTGGATTATGCAGCCTATGTAGTTCACTAAGCATATGCATTAATAAGTCTCTATGTTTCATCATATGTCAGGTGGATTATGAGGCCTATGTAGTTCACTAAGCATATGCATTAACAAGTCACCTCGTACATCGTGGCTTGCTATATCCATAGTTGATCATAAATTTATTGTGATTTATCATGGTGGTTATGTAATTTAATTATGTAATTGCACGTAACAAATAGTTCGCTCATATACGATGCATCGTGCATGCTATAGATAAGTAAGCTTACTATGTTTAGCATGGCACTTTAACTCTGGTGTATTTGGAGGAGGAGGAAGAGAAATTGGAAGCACATTTTTTTATTATATGTTTTGTTCAATTGTAATTAAATTCTACTATATTGTTTGACAAGAAATAATAAAACTACATTTCTTGTTCATTAACTTACAACAAGTTTTGTTTTACCCAAACGATCTAGAGTTGTCCCAACCAAATGCTTCATCTCTTTATACAATACCTAAAAATAATAGACATATGGGTAACTCTATGAGTGGGAACATATCCTTGGTAAAATCATGCAACTCCATCATAATCAACCCCAAGGCAAAGCCCTATTATTTATTTGATGGTATGAGCATCTTTCAACAGAGCAAAGTTAAGATATTTGTGATAAGAGGTGACTCCTGATCGGTTTCACTAACAAGCCATTGTGTTCATGCTCAGAGGTAAATTGTCTTTTTCCAAAGATTTAATTTGGTCATATGATCGAATTCTTTGGTTAGCATTCATTATCAAAATGTAGTAGAATTATGGCAATATTTTGATTTCATGAAAATAATGAATGATCCATTTCCATGGTGAACTCACCATTTTTGCAAAACCTTGAGAAGGTCTTTTCCCAAGAGATTTTCAATTCATCTTATGTTGAAAGAGAAGTTGAGCACTAAGTAAATTCCAAAGCATAGATATAATTATTTCATGTTTGCACCCTTCATCCACACTTAGTTGACTAAGGTAGGTGGCATTCCTTTTCCTTTTATTCTATTCATAAAGACCCATGTTTATCACATTTTGGGATGAGTTCCATTGCTTGTTAGGATTTCTAGTAAGTCAGTGCCTAAAGACCATCCTTCAATGATTGCTGGAAGTATCTCTAGTGCCTGGCTTAATTAGTTTGTATTATTCAATCTTGTGATAATGGTTCATCAAATTCGTTAAATCTATACAAGATTGGTTGATTTGCTCTCTAAATGAGTCAAAATTAAGTTGACATTAAACATCCATCCACATGAAGTTTTCTTAAAGATTCAATGCTACAAGCTAATTTTTCTTATTCATTCATCCATTTGTTTTGTAGTGTTTGCTTGTCTTCACATTCTACAAAGACATGTATTCCAACCTGCTACTACTTGCCACGAGTTGAGATTCGGCTACAAGAAATTCAAAGCCAAAGTTATGACCATTGATATCATAAACTACAGTTTTCTTATGAGACTCCAGGGTTTTTGTGTTGATTCCCACCATATGATCCTAGTTTACAAGCTCATGGACAACAATTCTCTGGCTCAATGACTATTCTTATGTTTAGATCAAGACAATGGTGGTAGATGCAAAGGATTGTTAACATGGGAATAACACTACAACGTGGCAATGGGGATTTCTCGGACCCTAATCTATCTGCACGAGCAATGCATGTAAGCCATTATGCACTTTGACATAAATCCTTGATACATCCGGATTGAGAAAAAATTCAATCCCAAGCTCTATGATTTTGGCACGTCAAAGCTCCTGAATGATGATATGACACAAGTCATGATGACGATGCAAGACATGCCTAGGTAGCTAGCACTTGAGTGGCTTCGATAGTCCATCATCACAATAAATGCAATGTCTATAGATTCTAGATGGTGTTGTTGTAGTTGATGTCCAGGCATAAGAACTTCAATCCCTCAATGGTTGTTCCTTGAATTTGTAATTTCCTAACATGGGTCACGCTGAGGGTGTTGAGGGAAAGTATATCGATGGTTGATAAGAGGTTGGGGGATAATGATGTGGACATAGAGGGTGTTGTGAGGATGACCAATGTTTCCTTCTAGTGTATTTAGGATAACCCAATGAAGTGTGGCTCATAATGCATATATTCAAATTCATTGTTCTATGCAACCAATGACGCCACTAAACTCCAAATAACATCCATCACAATGCAACTATTCACTATACACATATGCACATGACTTTGACATGGAAACAAAAAATCACAAACATGACATATATGAAGGATATATGACATATATTTTTAGTGGTAGGGTAGACAAATCTCGTGAAATGATTTTCCATAGTATAAATGCCTTAAAAAACAACAAACAAACACGTTAGTAAAAATAAATGTAATAAAACAAAATTCCATATAAGATAAATATATATTATAATACGATGAATGATATATGTATCTAGTAATATCTCTGCATCGTTGATGGGGCACCTAAAAAACACTGTAAGTGTTGTTTTGATACTTAGTGTAAAACAAAATCATAATATCCTCTTCACTTAAATCAATTTCATTCATTGGTTGTAGTGTTCAACAACAAGAGCAAAGTTACAATAGCTCGAAACATCCAATTTCAACCTCAACACATGTATGTAATCTTATAATGATTTTGCCTATGATTATGCAAATTAAATGTATAAACATAGAACTAAACAAATTATAAAATAATAACATGCACACCATAAAACACAATCACATGGCATTTCATGAAAGTAAGATTACTTTTTTTTTTTTGGAAAATAATCCTCCAATTGGATGCATATAAAGGACATTCTACCAAACCTTAGGCCCTTTATCATGCTTTGTCTTTCTATGACAAGGGGCGCCCTGATTTAAGGTTATGAATCCACAAGGGTGAAGTCCTAAGATCTATCTCTAAGTCCTCTTACTCAACCCATAACCCATAAAACTCTCACATGCAAGGAATCTCTTAACAAATATCCCAATCAACCAACACTCTCCCACCGACTTACACAACACTGAGAATGTAACCCCCTTTTCCACTAAACAATACCTCGATCTATCCCAATTCCCTTTTAGTGCTCCGACACAAACTGACCAAAAAATCTATCTATTAGGATTCTAAACCTTTTTAACTGCAAAACACATTCCCTTATGCATAAGCTAGTAATCCAATTACTTGCATGATTCATAATAATTTGTATAGACATAATACTTTATATTTTTCTTTCACATGAGAAATATAATAATCACCATAAGTACAAAGAACATAAGTGTACATGGAAGTACACTATAGAGTACTAGAGAGTAATCCCTTTTCCATCCCTCAATCTTATACAACAACAATAAGGCATTCGTGCTCTGATTCACAAGGATATATTTGCATGCAAATCATTCATTATGTGTCTTGCTTCATGAGAAGCTTGCAAGCTTAGGGCAACTTAAATAAATATTAATTAATTAAGGTACATAATAAAAGATTATAATAATTTTAGGCGAAGTCATTAGTTAAGGTTTTCTCCTTTATTCTTTAAGCTTACTGTAACTTCTTTTCACCTCCCATTTGTGGAATCATATCTCTCCAATTTTCTTTAGGTTTGTTTAGTTTGCATCAATTAAGGTTTTCAAATTATAATTAAATGTACAATTCACATATGGCCTTAAGAATTAATATGAATTTATTGAATAGAGAGTATAAATATATAGTTAGAATGATAATAGTTCTAAAGGTCGAGAAGCTTGGCACTCTTTATTTCTATTTCTTGGACATTAGTGTACAACTATTACTTCATTACATTCATATTGTGGGGTAAAAACTAGGGTATTACATTCCCCTCCCCCTTAATTTTCATCATCCTCCCTACATGTCAACACTAAAGACAATATACAAATTTACATTAAAATTTCAAAATAGATGTGGTATGCTTTCTCATGACATCAACTCCCATGTTGCTTCCTTAAGGCTATAACGGGTTCATTGGACCTGTATGTTTCCTATTGATCTTTTATTAACAAAGTAACCTTCTTATCCAAGATACAAACAAGTTGTACCCACTAAACAAGTGATATCATTGTCCACACACACACACACATATATATCTTTTATTATAAAATAAGATCATGATATCCACTAACGCATATCCCTTTTTACTCCATAAATGTAATGGTTATACTTCCTAATTATAATAACCCGTTGTTAACAAATACCTTAATACCATTTAATTAAAATTATTAATAATACCACAACTTTAGTGTTGGAGTGTCAAATTCCGCTAGAACGGTTCGTTTCGATGGGTCTCATTCTGCATGGCTACCCGAGTTCAAACCCCCCAAGGTAGTTGGGAGGAGACACTTAAAATCCAATCATGATAAGGGTTGGTGCCGCCTAAGACGGGTGCGATCCTTGAGTGATTTTGACGACTTAGATTTCCATGGGTCATGGTTTCTTAAATCACAGATTAATCCTGCAAGTTATAAACAAACTAGCAAACAAACAAACAAAATCTTTAGTATTAGAGTGGAAATACTCCAACGTCCTCCATTTACACAACAATGCTATCTTTATCTATTACCCCTTTTAAGTTAAAGATTCAAAAAAACTTATATAAAAATAATTAAAAATAATAAATCATTATTTTATTTTGGACTTTTCATATTCATATCTTAGAACTTGTGTTGGTGCTCCATCTCATCTCTTCCAATTTGAAATTAGATTTCATCATTTTCTCGCCATCTCTTAATTTTTTACTGCACGAATCCTCCAATTTGAATTTAGATTTCATCAATATTCTTGCAATCTCTTAATTTTCTAAAGCAAAAATCCACTTTAGTAATCATGTTGCAATCTCTTCTCGCCGAAGTAGGAACCACCTAAACAAAATATATTGTGATCTCTTCTTAATAAAACATGATAGATACAATATTAAAAGGTAAAATACTCAACTCGTGTATCCCTCACTAAATTAAAAAAGATAATCTTTTTTAGACGTTGCTTAGTAGTAGTCATCTTCTTCGTTGTTTGGTTTATTGTCTTCTTTTTCTCGATTCCAGTCATGAAATGAATTACTTTGTGTGAGTGCTTCATTTGCATGGACTCTACAATTCCATGTATTAAGATCTATTTATACATAGTTATTTTTCCATAGTTCTATATTTATATATTCAAAAAAGAAAAAAGATAAAAACAATAAGATAAGAAATTAAAGTTACATAACATGTATGTTAATCATAACATGTATGTTAATCATGAAGGTGGAAAGAGATGTACTTAATAATCCATTGAAATCAAATATTGCTATTTTCAAAATCCATTTTTTTATTTGAAAAAAATTGATATAGACATTTTCAATATTAGAGTTCATACATTTGTATTTAATTTGTATTT
>NWUY0300005712.1:67684-87754 GCA_004151065.3 Larix sibirica
GATATAACATACCTAATCATCCTTAAACCCCTACCCCCCAACCATGATATCTATATCTTTCTCTCCCACAACCATCCCCCCCCTACCCCTAATCACAAAGACCCTCCTTCCACTCACCCCTAGCTCTCTCTCACTCTCTCTCTTGTCTAGTCCCCCACATACTTATAAACCCATGGTCCTATCCTGTCTCTCTTTCTATTCCTACTCCCATTAATCATAATGCCCTCTCTCTCCTTTTCTCTCCTAATCCCTCCTCCCATACCACTTACCACCCACCCCTCTTTCTCTCTCCCCCCATCCTATAACCCCCTTTCCTCTAAATTAACTAATGCTTTCGAAATACCTACCCTTCCCCCCAATTAATTTATCCCTACCCTAATCCCCAACAGTTTCTCCCTCCCATAACTCCATAACAGCCCCACCCTCTCTTAGACCTCTTACTACCTCTAACCCCACCTCTCTCTTCCTAACCCCACTAATACTCTCCCTAANACAAGGGTGACGACATTTTGGTGTAACAATGATGGAACATCCCACCAGGCGAACGTTCTGGAGGATTCCCACCCTTAGGTGTTCGATTGGGCGCACCAATATCCGGAGGAGATGCCTGGGGCAACTGAGGTTCAAATTGCTAATATGGAGATTTCTCTCCAGCAGGAGTTCAAAGAGAAACAAGGGCGACCGATAGCAACCAACCCATTATGGGCTGACCGAATTCTCCTTGCCCGCGAAATCCAGGCGCACGAGCAAATTGTTAAAGAAATCTTGAAAGCCAACCAACAAAGTGGATTGGTGGGCAAGCGCACTCTGGAGGGCTTGGTGGAGGAAGTCATCATCCAGGATCCGCAGGACGCCAGGAGCCGTGCACATAGGAATGCCAATTAAATCACCGCTCATTGTCTCGCTGGGCCTAGTGCCATAATGGTTGGTCTTTTTGCTCTCTGTTTTGTTTATTCTGAGGTGCCTTATGTACTCGAGGTTATTTACCTATAGCTACTCTGGGATGAACTTGTTTTTCCTTGAAGGATGTATTTAGCAAGAACTGTATTGGGTCTTTTGGCAATTCCCTGTGAAACTATTTTGCTGAACTTTGGGTGCCCTGTTTTCCCAACTCAGGAAGGGCCTCAGTGAGACTATTCTGCCTCATTCTGAATGCATTTCTGTACCATTTTTGTACTATATTAATAGAAAGTTCCAGCATTGCTTACTTACAAAAAAAAAATTGGCCTTATGAATTATCCACACTTCCATCCATCCCAAACTTGGTTTTATAAATTTAGTTATGTTTCACAAGTTTTATCCCTTGGGATGAGGGACTAATTCCCATGTATCATTCATAAATAAGGAATGATAGTACACATTCATTGCTTTATCCCATTTTTGTTGACCACATGCTTCATGAAGGTTTATGGATTTAGATACTATCTCAAGGAAGATAATAATAGTTGAAGAGCCAGGTATGTCAAAGTGAAGAATAACTTTGTTGAGGAGAAAAATGATCATGAGATAGCGGGCTGACAAATTCTTGAATCTTTTGAACCCATCTAGGAAGTTATGTTGCAAGAAAAATTAGTGGAATCAAATGTAGAAGTTAGAGGTGGAGCAAGTGGAAAATTATTTACCTCATCATTGAATTCATCAAAAGAAATAATATCTAGAACACCCAAACACCCAACACATAAAAAGGTTTCCAACATATGGCTTGTGTTTGATCCATGCATATTTTGGTCATCTTTTGTTTCCTAACCATATAAAGTAGAAAAATCATGTGTCGTACTCCTTCATGACCTTGCTTAAACACACTCAAAAGAGACAATTTGCTTCCAATGTCATCCTATTCAATGTTGATGTTGTTTTGACCTTATGCCAATCCTGAAATAAATTGGTGCTTAGAGAACACCATATATGGATCAAATAACTCTATGGAAGAACATAACTTTATTCAAGTTCAAAAGGAATTGCTAGACTCCAATAGAGCACCCATTTTTTCAACCTATACTTGTACAATACAATCTCTTTGTGATGTATAGTAGGTTGTTTCCTATCTAGTTTTGCATATGCAAACATATTGACTCATATGCACTACAAGATGCTTTAGTTCTACTAGTGCATCTGACACTTGTCACTTAACAACTTATACAATTAGTATATATAAAAATATGCACAATGATGGTAGTGCATAATAGGTATGTAGTGCCTGCTATATTACAAAATGATTTAGTGCTACTAGTGCATATGACAGTTGCCACTTAACATCTTATACAATTAGTATGTATAAAAATATGCACACCGATGGTAGTGCATAAGAGCATATGTGCTACTTGGACCCTCTGAGAGGCAAGTAGGTGTTATTCCTACCCAACATCCCCTTAATGAAAACATCACACCTAACATCGACCAAAGATGATGAAACTTGCTTGTCATGTCATGTTTTTTTCTAAATATGGTTGCAATCCATTATTTTGGAAAAGAGAATCCATTTTACAGGTTGAACATTTATTCAATAGGTTGGAAAGACTTGTTCACGGTTTATTAAACCCGTAAACATGTATTTCCAACCTATTGAATATCCATTATTTTGTTTAGAAAATTCAATTCACTAACCTAATCATGAATATTAAGTTGTTGAATAGAATGCATATGTATATATATGTAGATAGTGTGTTGATGTTGAAATGGATGTTGAGCAAGGTGGATGTAGGCACTTTGACTAATAGACCCTAACATGGTCATATGTACATGTTGAAAACCAAACTTAGAAAAAGTGCTTCCTAGTCTATGTGGATTGTTGCTCTATACTCTAGATCAAAAAATACATATAAATGATAGCATGATTCTTCCATTCCGAAATAACATTACCTAAACCAAGATAACTGTAATCATAACTTGGAGTGGACTTCAGATCATCATGGTCACTAGCCTAATACAAAAAATTGAAACCCAATAATGAAGAAATTTTCCCTTAAATTGAATTGAATGTCAAATTGAAATGCACCTCAAATGTATCAAAGTATCCATTTTGTTTCTTTAGAGTGAGTCTTATATGAATCATGCATAAATGAAGAGACTATACCATGAACAAAAGAAAGGTATGTTTATGTATGGGTTAAGCACAAACACTGCCAATTAATTACTTATAGAAAGTGGCTTTATACCTTGGGCATGGAACAATGGGAAAACAAATTAACTCAACTTAAAAAAAAAGAAAAAAAGAAAAAAAAAGAATCTCATCACCCACTTTCTTTTTGTAAAAATTTAGGTTAGAGTGAAATCTAGAAAATCCCAAATAAAGAAAAAACCAATCCATATTCCCATACCAAGCTTGTGATGCTTGTTTGAGTCCATAGAGAGATTTCTTAGGTTTTCACACAAATTTAGAGTCACCTTGAATAAACCCAATGAGGTTTTCCATGTAAGTTTCTTCATATGGATCCCCATACAAGAAGGAAGAATTATCATCAATGTGTCAGAGCTCTCATAGTTGTGAAGTTGCAAGTGAAAGAACAATACAAAATCCATCTTGCAAAATGGAGTGAAGGTTAGATAATATTTGAGGCTTGTGACGTAATAGAAGAATTTGGGTACTAATTAAATGGACATTATGAGTTATCCACACTTACATCTAGTCCAAACTTGGTTCTATAAACCAAGTTACATTTCACAAGTTTCCTCCCATGGGGGGCGCGAGGGACTAAATCCCATGTATCATTCAACAATAAGGAATGATATTACACATTCATCACTTTATCCCATTTTGGTTGACCAAATGCTTCATGAAAATTCTAGGGATTTGGAGACTATCTAGAGGAATGAAATAATAGTTGAAGAGGCATGTTGAAGTTGAGAACAACTTTGGTGAGGAGAAAAATGATCATGATATAATTAATTGACAGCTTCTTGAATTTTTTGGACCCATCTCAGAAGTGGAGTTGCAATAAATTAGTGGACTCAATTATAGGAGGAGGTGGAGTAGGTATAACATGATTTGCCTCCTCATTGAATTCATCAAAAGAAATAATATCTATAACACCCAAACACCCAACACACCAAAAAGTTTCCAAAGTATGGATTGTGTTTGATTCATGCTTATTTTGGTCATCTCTTATTTCCTAATGCTATAAAGTAGAAAAATCATATTTCATACTCCTTCACCTTGCTTAAACAAACTCAAAAGGGACAATTTGCTTCCAATATCATCCTCATCAATGTTGATGTTTCTTTGACATTACGCAAATGTTGAACTAAGTTGGTGCTTAGAGAACACCATATATGGATCAAAGAACTCTATGGAATACCATAATTTTATTCAAGTTCAAAAGGAATTGCTAGACTCCAATAGAGCACCCATTTTTCTCAGCACTAACTTTGAATTTTGAATGGGTAGGGATGATCGAATAGATATATGTTAGATATTGATTCAAATAGTGATGGTAGTTCTAGATAAAAAGGAGAAGGTGAAATGCTAAGCAATACATCAAGAACCACTAGCTATGGTATTGTCAGAAGAAAATTTTAAAAAACCTATAGATTTGATTATTGCTGAAGGAGGGATATGTTCCTATGACAATGAGACTAATGGATACAAGGTAGTGCCATTGAAATACACACATTATGTGAATTGGGAACCAAACCCACTTCCCAAGTTGAACAATGATTTTTGTATCGGTAGGAGAATATATTGAATCTCTCCATCTAGTTTACATGTGTTGGGACTCTTTTCAATGTATGGTTTAAATGTTCCATCCAACTATGAAGTTGAATTGATGGAATATGTCGGATCAATGTACGATTACAAACATCATGTATGGCTATCCAGTATCTATCGAGTATGTGTAGATATGGAAATTGTGCAAATTATAATAGAATAAATCAACATAAAGGATATTCAATATATATTGATGGAAGGCCAAAGCTTAGGGAAATGTTGCTAGGTTTATAAACAATTCACATCTTGGAAGCAAAAACAAGCTACCAATTGTGTGTTTGAGGAAATGATGGAAATAGATTTGTGGTTTGTGCAATAAAACCAATAGTTGCAGGGAAAAAGTTGTTAATCAATTACAATTTGAATAAAATTAATGAATCGAGTAATTGTGATTTACCACTTATATTCATAATTTACTTAAGAATATTTGAATTTGAACATTTTCAATATTTTTATCTTAAGTATTTTTTATATAATCAACATACACTCATTCTATATATTGCAGATTGAAAATGCTCTTTTCTATATTAAACAAGATTTGCAAAGATTTATTCTTTACACATTATAATAAAATAAAGAAATTTGCAAAGCCATCATGAATGAATTCTCACTAGAGTCCTATTATGCAAATTGTTCGCCTTATGATGTTTATGTTGATTCAACACATCTTCTCACCATTGAAATCAACTATGGACAGAGGAAACATAAAAGAATAATGATTACATACATGATTTTGAATCTACCATGCATGTGTACATTCATCATTGTCATATCTATCAAGTACACCAATAGAATTGTTACTAGCTTCCTTGACACCTACTTCCTTGTCGACTACAATTGGAAGATCGTGATTGGAAATGAAATGTTTGTGGCAAATACAACCATATGTGCTCCCTGGCATCAATTTAGTTAGATCACTCAACCAAAATTAGAAACGGCTTCGTCAAAATTAGAAATGGCTCAATCATACACTACATAGTCGGATGATGATACAAGTGATAGGCCACTAGGGTGCACTTGTCGGGGAAGATGTTTGTGTATGTTTTAATGATGATATTTAGGATTTTAATAAATGTATTTAGATGCAAATAATGAAATACATTGTCGATTTGCTTGATTATGATGATTCAATTAGTCTCTTTCACATTGATTTTTTTGTTTGGGAGCATAATATTTTTCTCCTCTATTTATTGTTGAAAGAACATGGCTCAAATATACCTCTTGTCTTGTTATGTAGCCAAGTTTTTTATCTAATCTTTGTCTTAAAATGCAATTTATAAAATGGGAATGAAGGGAATTGAAAAAATTATCCTTGTTTGAATCTATGCATCTTTTCACTAGTTAACATACCACCATTTATATGTTATTTATAATCAATGTTTATTAATGTCCTAGTTTAACGTTTATTGTTGTTTGTTGATGTCTTAATTTAATGTTTATTGTTTCGATGTAATGTATTGCGATTCTTTGTAGGCTCCAACATCGACTCATCATGAGCATGAAAATGTAGACTTCTTTAATGATCCATACCCCCTTTGTTCTATTAAAAAACAAGTTAATGGATTGGTTGTTGAACTTAGGGGGTTGATGGTCATTGAAGTCACTCCAGAAAACAATAAAATAATACAATTCTTGATTTCAAGAATACAATAGTTCAATGTATGTATTTTTTGAAATTAGATTTAATCAATTGCTTTAATGAATAGGAAATAATGTTTTTTTATGAATTGAAGTCCCTAACATAGAGTTATCTCTTATAGTCCTTCTTTACAACAAATGCTCCAAGAGTTAGGAGTAGCAAACTGATATGACCCTAGGGGGGTCATATATATATATATAAGTTACACAATAACTCCTTAAATAAGAGGAGAACCTTCTCCAATTACCCCAAGACATTCCATAATCCTTTCACATCTTTCTCAACAATGACTACAATACCCTTATATATACATATCCACTCATTGTACATGGGGACCCTTCACTAGGCCCACCCTATTACATATGCATTTAACCCCATATATGCCTCCCTTGGGTCATATTATATACATTTAACCTCATATATGCCCCTCTTGGGTCATATAATATACATTTAACCCCATATATGAACGCCCATAGGGCCATATCATAGTACACCCTCTTTCAAAAAGCTTTGCAGTTAATGGATTTACATGTGTTGCAAGCAAGTAATATGATTTCCTTATATTCCTGCTTTCTTGTTACTACTAATGATGATCCATCCATCCAAATTCAATTCTTAATTCAATTATTTTTGGTATCAATCCTTTATAGTTGGTTGTTGCATAATTTGGATTCGATGTGTTGTGATTGTGAGTTCTCCAATTTGTTGTAGTTTCTGGTATTTTATAATATCTTGTTGGATAATAGTTTTTTGATTCCCTGCTCCATAAATATTGTTGAGTATTGTTCCATATTCTTCCTTTACAGTGTCTTTGTATATATTCTTGTCTTTCTTGGAATCTTTCTTGGTAATGAGGATGCCAATATGGTTTCACACTTGATGGTTTCTTTTCCTTGTGCACACCCATATCATAAGTATTCTTTCCAGAGATAATGACACCCATATCAATGCTGCACGAGATCCCCCAATGATGGACCCAATTAAAGGTCCGAAACTTTGGGCATAAAAACACTCAATAGGTTTCCCTTTCACTTATAGATAATGACATCCTCTATACTTTATGCTTGTTCTTTGATCACTCTTGCTTTTGATATAATACTCTCATATTTGACATGTACATCTTCAAAGTGGAGCTAAACTTATTCTTTTACGACGTCTCTATTTAGAGCTTCTTCAACCTTCTTGCAAATTTCCTCTTCAAGTATTTTGGTGGCCTCTTCATCCAAGATTCTTCTTTTTCTTTATTTTGTCAATGCTTATTTTATTCTTTCAATATTTTGACCTCATTCAATATATTTTTATTATTATTTATCAACCCACATATTTATTCATCCTTCTTTTTTGATTCTTCCCCTAACCCCCATTTTCCTTTCTTGTTCTTTTCCTTTTTCAAGTTATCAACCTCTTTACTAAGTGATTAATCAAGGTATGTATCTTAGACAACTCCTCACCTTTCTTCTTGAGTTCCTCTTTTGCTTCTTTCAATTCATCTCTTCTATTTTTGAGTCCTTGATCCATCATTTTGAGAATAGTTCTTCAAATACTTTCCATGAAGCATTTAGAATAGTATTTAAATTATGAATTTTCTACCATATTTTAGAATCACCTTCAAGATACCAACCTGCCCTAATAGGAATCAAATAATTTTTCTTTATCACCCTTAACCATAATTTCCTTGAGATTTATTTCATCTTTATCTTCATCTGCATTAAATGTAGGTATTATCATGCAAATGACAAGTTTCAAGCATTGCATAGAACTTTGCAGTTTAAACAAAAAATGATCATGAAGTCATATCAAATTGTATATGAGATAAACTTGATGCATTAAAATATGTTTATTGAAAAAAAAAAATAACAACAAACTTCAAACTATCTACAACTAACATATTTAACTAAAAAATTAAAAACGACTATTTATGTTGAAAACAAATATGAATTAAATGAAAATGTCCTTGTACAATATATGACTAAGAGGGCCAATTAATTATGTCAATAAGCAGAAAATTGAATTTATTAGATAAAACATGAAAGCAATAAAGAAATCTATTAGTCATATTCCTATCCTAACCTACACCGGATTTTCAACCTCATGTAAAATCATAAATCTTGTGTAACCATCACAGGATGGCCATACCTATCAAAATGTCATAGTGATGCATATGTATGAAAAGTTGGTAAAGTCAATGATGTATTATCGCTAGCATTGTGGCAGTAAGCATATTGTTCTTGGTGTAGAATATAGGGTGATATGAAGGATTTGAAGCCCATGAGGATTCCTTCCACGATTCAACAAAATCATGAAAGCGATTATTGCAAGATTGAGCATCGGGATTGTATCACAATGATTGATGACCAACTTTATCTATCATGCTATTATAGCACTTAGACTGAATGAATGATTCATCTATGGGATAATTTTTAATCCTAGTCATGCCTAGCCATTACTTAGATTGGGATCCTCATAGAGAGAAACATAATGTGTCATTGTTGAAATTCACTCATTTTGCTTCTATTGTGTCTCAAAATGCAAAAATTGAATGAGCTTTACTATTTTAGAAGGGAAATTCTCTTTATCATATATGTATGTGCTTGGAAAGGGTATATCATTGTCATTACCTTTTATGAAACACATATATCCTCAAATTCTCTTGTGGTTGTGCAGCCTTTTCCAAGTTAATATGTTCCCACACAACCATATGTCTTTGGAAGATCTCATTAGAACAAGTCACAACCTATTTCAGTTCCAATTCTAGAGACTCGATTTTAGCATGTGTACCATTGACATGTGTATGTCAATGTGGGGAGACTAGGGATTAGTATTTCAACTCTTTGTTCAATATATCACTTTCAAAACGAATTGAAATTAGGTTGTGATGCCTTATGGAATTTGAGAGTTCATTATTTACTTGGAAACTTAGGTAGTTGTTGAGTCTATTCCATCTTCTCCTTCCACTAATATCAATAAACGGTCATTGAAATCAAGTTTATTGTTATTGAAATTGGAATTAGAATATGATGAAGCATATAACTCTGATAGCAATTCATAACTTACAAAATTAGGACCATTAAATGTCAAAGGTACATCCTCTCCACTTGATAAACATGCAAATCTGGTTCATCATCCTCTTCTATAACTACATGATTGAAACGAGGACTATTGGGACGTGACATAAAACATTCACCCACCTTAGGGTTATTTGGAAACTAAGAATTATGATAATATTTATTTATCGAGCTTATGATAGGGCCCTCAATTAGCTTTCAGAAGAGTTTGTAACTTACATGATAGATCTAATCAGTTTCTTGACATTGTACCCTTTCTTTCGTTGGTTATTCCTTGTGAATACACAAACTTATAATCATCTCTTACAACATGGTTTCTTGATTTAATCAGTTTTGATTCAATTATTTTGACTTCATCACTCTTTGTGTTAGTGCCATAAAATGAGTACGACAAAGTGATAGGATGTTGTTTCAGATCTCTAGCAAGGATTTGAGCCTCCTCACAAGCTTTGTTGAGGAGACTCTTTGAGCCCTTAATTATCATCATTATTTTATGTTTAATGCATTTAATGAATGAGTAGTTAAAGCAAGTGTAACTTCTTCAACCTCTTCATTCCTAAGTACTAATTCAAGATGAATGCAACATGGTTTAAAATTCCACCCAATACTCTTGTCTTCTTGATGAGTATCTATGTGTTATAATTATTCTATGCTTGAATGCTATGAAACATAGGGTTTCAACATCTTGGTGCCATTTCCTCCTCCATCCGGGCTGGGTGACAGTAGCAACATATGGGGAAGTTTGAATCTAAAAAGAGACCGTGAAATGTAAGAGAGACTGCAAGATAAAATATATTGCTTGAGGAATTGAATTGCTATCAAAGATGCTCGTGGATGAACGCTCAGGCTCGGGTAAACAGAACTCTGCAAGTCGAAGATGCTCAGAAAGAAACCTTGTAAAATGATAGAAATGGAGGATGCTCCTTTATTGAAGAATTGAGGGTGCTAAGAATTTCCGTCTACTAGTAAGAATCTATCACCCGTCACTAGACACGCCCATCGATTGGAAGTTTGTTCAAATATAATAGTATCTACAGAAAAGTGGGTCAAATGCCCTATTCAGTTGCGATTCGTCGAAGCCAGAAAAACATAAATTGACTTGGTCGATGGGTTGATGAGGATCAACTCACTTAATTGGTTGATGCCAAGTGTGGTTGAGGTAACACAAATGTGGTCAATCTATTAAAAGTAATCGATATTAAATTTTGGTCAACAAGAATCTTTTGTAAATTGGGTTGATCCCTTATTGTGTTGTCGATGTTAAATGTGGTCAATGGTCATTAAGTAAAATGGTTGATGTTATTTAAATGTGGTCGATATCATAAGTTGATCGATGAAGTCCATTAACTTTTAAGCCGAAGCAAAAGTATATGTTACTTAAAGTCGATATTTTTGGTCGATGGTATTTGTTTTGTAAAATGTAGTCGATCCTTGATTTGGTTGAGTCTTCATTATGGTCCAAAAGTCAAATATAATTGAATTCAACCCATATTGAGTCGACCTAGTCACAAATCTTTATAAGTGATTCTAACTTAAAATTTTGAAGTCAAGAGGGGTTGAAACGTGAGTCTTTTTTAAGGACGGCGATCCCTTTTGATATTGTAATGAAGTCCAATGAAACTTGTAGGCATTTTTTTTCTTCACAACAGAAGAAGACAATGAAGACAACATTCAAGAAAAAGACATTCTACAAATGCACATAAAAGATATTAACGTAAAGATGATGACACAAAGAACAGTTGAATTGATTGAGCCCCCAAGTGTAAAAATGAAGAAGCAATTTTTGGATTGTGGCTTTGGAAGTTAAAGGCAGAAAAATGGTACAGAAAGATGAGCCAAAAGACCTATAGTTTTGAGTTGATGGAGATGAATTTCGACTAGATGATAAAAGGGTGACGCTTCAACCGACTACTACCAGATTGAAGCCATAGGCTAAATAGTCACATGTCTTGGATGTTCCTGCATACTCTTGTTCTCTTCAGGACGAAGACGAGTTTTTGGGTGGGGGAGATGTTGGAGAGACCCTTTGGTCCCTTAACTATCATCATTATTTTATGTAATGCATTTAATGAATGAGAAGTTGGAGTGGGTGTAACCACCCCAACCTCTTCATCCATTGTATAAATACTAATTCAAGATGAATGCAACATGGCTGAACATTCTTCCCAATACTCTTGTCTTCTTGATGGGTATGTGTGTGTGCTTATTATGTTGTGCTTGAATGATGGTTGAAATCGAGGATTTCAACAAGCTTCATTAAAATCAATTATCCCTTTTTCTAAAATAAACATAGCTATTGTTTGAGGGATAAATGTTACATACCATTTACACATGATTGAAGATGAAGGTTTGTGATTGTCATGAAGGCAATAATAGGATTGAAAAAATATCATGTTGAAGTCTCACATGGATTCTCCATCTTCCAATTTGATTTCAAAAAGTACCTGATGCATTCCATGCACACTCTAATCTTCATCATAAGCATTTTGAAACAATTTCTTAAAATAAAAACAATTTTGAATTGTGCTAATGGGTAATACATCATACTAGCTTGAAGCTTTACCTTTGAAAGTGAAAGGAAACAATTTCCAAACAATTTTATGATTATAAATATTAAGCAAATGTAAAGTACATCCATACATCCTAATATGTTCAAATGCTAAATTGTGTTTCCTTCAAAATCGAATTTTGGAAAAATATCATTTTCCTTTATTGGGAAGTCATGTAGAGGTCCTTTAAGGAGCAATGCGGTGTTGGCACCCACATAGGGATTTGAGGTAGAGCCATAATAATTCATATAAAAGGAGAATGTAGTTCTACATAAGGAAACTTGCCATGCCCTCCTTATAGTCCCAAAATTGTTGACATGGCAGAATTTTCCCTATGCAAATAGTATGGGTCGCCTTTAGTGAAAGGTCCTAATTAGACTTGACACCATTTGGAATAGGGACCCATTCATATTATGGACCAACAATCATTATGGTTTTTAGGTTTTATTAGTTGTGTCCTAATCCATTCTTTAGGGTTTTTGACATGCAATATATCAAATGCAACTAGAATCTAAGATGTAGAATGCAAAATGTTGCACAAAACTAGAAATGTGACCATAGCACCAAATATGTTGATGTATTAATATTTAATAAAAATTTATTGCATGAGCAAGAAAATAAACATCAATAACTAGATGCACACTAGAATAGTATTGATAAATGAACATGTGATTATAGTATTATGCCCATGGATATAGCGTAAGCATTCTAGAGAAAAATTAGAGAAATAACTGCTAAGTTTCTACAACATAGGAAAACATTCTCACAACAATTCTAGAATACAACAACTTAGTAGAATTAGTTTCCATGCATTGAGGTCCTAGAGTTGAAATTCATCTCGAAAAATAGCTAGGCCAAGAATGGCATTTTCTTATTATAATTGCAAAAAGGGTTTTACATAAAGTTTATAAGCAAAATATCCCTTAGAGGTAAACCTCCTATGCCTCTAAATGAGATAAAGAGTACATGTCTTATATAGAATAAGAATGACTCTTAGTTTTTCAATGACATTTGGACTTATAGGTGACTCTTGGTCTTCCTCCCTGAATTTTCAAATTCCTCATTGATTTGTCATTTTATCTAATTCCAATTTTACATAAAATTTACTTTCATGAGATTAATTTTCAAATGATTTTTTCATTTTCCTCATTTGAATATCCAATACCTATTTGAAATAATGAAATACAATTCTATCTTCTTTTGAAACAATGATGAGTATAGTTTCTCTTCCTGATTTTTTTGAATAGGGGAATGTAATTTCTATGTGTTTCACATGCCTATTACAAGTATTCATCTTTTATTATTTGGTTGTATGTCCGCCTCCATTTAAATTTTTTCATTTCTTGTCATTGACTAATGAGTACGAACCCTCTAGATACCATTGCTGGATTCATTATTGTATATTGGTGGGGATCCCTTCACCATGGTGTCTAGAAAATATGTCTCTTCTATTCATTCTTTAGTGTCTACTAATCGTATTTAGCACCAGAACCTAGGTAACATCACAACAAGATGCATACGTTAAGAATATATACAAAATTCAAATCACACTTTAGCAATTTGAATTCCACCTAAGGAAGTCGATTGAAAACATAATAAGGTTTTAAAGTTTACTTCCTTGAGTCCAATGACCTTCATTTGTTTGATTTGTGTTACCAAGTTTTTGCGCCATTCCACAACTCAACTTGGTCCTTTTTGGCCATCGATAATGTGCTCCTCTTGTTAATTTCAATTTATGAACCTTTTACTAGGTCATATGAAAAAAATTATAATAGAAAAGTTGTTGAGCTCACTGAGACCTTTCCAACTTTATAAAGAACGGACAAAATGAACGCTAAAGTCAAATTTATGACCAAAATCATGAGGTCACTTTTGTAGTGGTGGCCATAAACACACATTTTAGTGTGACATGTCGGACAAAAATGGACATGTTGCTCCAAAATTTAAGAGAAAATGGGAATTATGTTCTAAAATTTTAATCCAAAAGGGCATTATGCTCTGACATTTTTACCCAAAATAGACATTGGTTCCGACATTTCGGTCCAATCATAAACATTTTATAACGACATTTTGGAGAAAAATTGACATTTTACTACGACATTTCAGTGGATGAAACATTTACCTTGCAGAAATAGTCATTTGGGTTAATGATGGAAAATAACTCTTTGGAGTGAAATTGCTCATTATGAAAAAATCTTTTTTCAGCAAAAACAACTATAGGGTAAGAAGATTTGCAAGGGGATTATACATGAAAATATCTAAGTGTTTGTTCACTTTGATTTAAGGCTACCCCATATGCTTTGGAAATGGATTAGATTGAGGATCTTCTTAATCACTTATAGGCATGCAAGCGTTTGTTCACTTTGATTTTTAAGGCTACCCCATATGCTTTGAAAATAGATTAGATTGTGGGTCTTCTTAATCACTTACAAGCATGCAACATNCCCTTTGGTCCCTTAACTATCATCATTATTTTATGTAATGCATTTAATGAATGAGAAGTTGGAGTGGGTGTAACCACCCCAACCTCTTCATCCATTGTATAAATACTAATTCAAGATGAATGCAACATGGCTGAACATTCTTCCCAATACTCTTGTCTTCTTGATGGGTATGTGTGTGTGCTTATTATGTTGTGCTTGAATGATGGTTGAAATCGAGGATTTCAACAAGCTTCATTAAAATCAATTATCCCTTTTTCTAAAATAAACATAGCTATTGTTTGAGGGATAAATGTTACATACCATTTACACATGATTGAAGATGAAGGTTTGTGATTGTCATGAAGGCAATAATAGGATTGAAAAAATATCATGTTGAAGTCTCACATGGATTCTCCATCTTCCAATTTGATTTCAAAAAGTACCTGATGCATTCCATGCACACTCTAATCTTCATCATAAGCATTTTGAAACAATTTCTTAAAATAAAAACAATTTTGAATTGTGCTAATGGGTAATACATCATACTAGCTTGAAGCTTTACCTTTGAAAGTGAAAGGAAACAATTTCCAAACAATTTTATGATTATAAATATTAAGCAAATGTAAAGTACATCCATACATCCTAATATGTTCAAATGCTAAATTGTGTTTCCTTCAAAATCGAATTTTGGAAAAATATCATTTTCCTTTATTGGGAAGTCATGTAGAGGTCCTTTAAGGAGCAATGCGGTGTTGGCACCCACATAGGGATTTGAGGTAGAGCCATAATAATTCATATAAAAGGAGAATGTAGTTCTACATAAGGAAACTTGCCATGCCCTCCTTATAGTCCCAAAATTGTTGACATGGCAGAATTTTCCCTATGCAAATAGTATGGGTCGCCTTTAGTGAAAGGTCCTAATTAGACTTGACACCATTTGGAATAGGGACCCATTCATATTATGGACCAACAATCATTATGGTTTTTAGGTTTTATTAGTTGTGTCCTAATCCATTCTTTAGGGTTTTTGACATGCAATATATCAAATGCAACTAGAATCTAAGATGTAGAATGCAAAATGTTGCACAAAACTAGAAATGTGACCATAGCACCAAATATGTTGATGTATTAATATTTAATAAACATTTATTGCATGAGCAAGAAAATAAACATCAATAACTAGATGCACACTAGAATAGTATTGATAAATGAACATGTGATTATAGTATTATGCCCATGGATATAGCGTAAGCATTCTAGAGAAAAATTAGAGAAATAACTGCTAAGTTTCTACAACATAGGAAAACATTCTCACAACAATTCTAGAATACAACAACTTAGTAGAATTAGTTTCCATGCATTGAGGTCCTAGAGTTGAAATTCATCTCGAAAAATAGCTAGGCCAAGAATGGCATTTTCTTATTATAATTGCAAAAAGGGTTTTACATAAAGTTTATAAGCAAAATATCCCTTAGAGGTAAACCTCCTATGCCTCTAAATGAGATAAAGAGTACATGTCTTATATAGAATAAGAATGACTCTTAGTTTTTCAATGACATTTGGACTTATAGGTGACTCTTGGTCTTCCTCCCTGAATTTTCAAATTCCTCATTGATTTGTCATTTTATCCAATTCCAATTTTACATAAAATTTACTTTCATGAGATTAATTTTCAAATGATTTTTTCATTTTCCTCATTTGAATATCCAATACCTATTTGAAATAATGAAATACAATTCTATCTTCTTTTGAAACAATGATGAGTATAGTTTCTCTTCCTGATTTTTTTGAATAGGGGAATGTAATTTCTATGTGTTTCACATGCCTATTACAAGTATTCATCTTTTATTATTTGGTTGTATGTCCGCCTCCATTTAAATTTTTTCATTTCTTGTCATTGACTAATGAGTACGAACCCTCTAGATACCATTGCTGGATTCATTATTGTATATTGGTGGGGATCCCTTCACCATGGTGTCTAGAAAATATGTCTCTTCTATTCATTCTTTAGTGTCTACTAATCGTATTTAGCACCAGAACCTAGGTAACATCACAACAAGATGCATACGTTAAGAATATATACAAAATTCAAATCACACTTTAGCAATTTGAATTCCACCTAAGGAAGTCGATTGAAAACATAATAAGGTTTTAAAGTTTACTTCCTTGAGTCCAATGACCTTCATTTGTTTGATTTGTGTTACCAAGTTTTTGCGCCATTCCACAACTCAACTTGGTCCTTTTTGGCCATCGATAATGTGCTCCTCTTGTTAATTTCAATTTATGAACCTTTTACTAGGTCATATGAAAAAAATTATAATAGAAAAGTTGTTGAGCTCACTGAGACCTTTCCAACTTTATAAAGAACGGACAAAATGAACGCTAAAGTCAAATTTATGACCAAAATCATGAGGTCACTTTTGTAGTGGTGGCCATAAACACACATTTTAGTGTGACATGTCGGACAAAAATGGACATGTTGCTCCAAAATTTAAGAGAAAATGGGAATTATGTTCTAAAATTTTAATCCAAAAGGGCATTATGCTCTGACATTTTTACCCAAAATAGACATTGGTTCCGACATTTCGGTCCAATCATAAACATTTTATAACGACATTTTGGAGAAAAATTGACATTTTACTACGACATTTCAGTGGATGAAACATTTACCTTGCAGAAATAGTCATTTGGGTTAATGATGGAAAATAACTCTTTGGAGTGAAATTGCTCATTATGAAAAAATCTTTTTTCAGCAAAAACAACTATAGGGTAAGAAGATTTGCAAGGGGATTATACATGAAAATATCTAAGTGTTTGTTCACTTTGATTTAAGGCTACCCCATATGCTTTGGAAATGGATTAGATTGAGGATCTTCTTAATCACTTATAGGCATGCAAGCGTTTGTTCACTTTGATTTTTAAGGCTACCCCATATGCTTTGAAAATAGATTAGATTGTGGGTCTTCTTAATCACTTACAAGCATGCAACATGATGACATAGATCAAGGGGAAAGTGATAAAACCAATTGAAACATACCAGTAAAAAATGTACCATAGTCCAGCTAGAATTGATGGAGCATGGATGAAAGAAAGTGCATTTGGGCCATTGATTATTGATTCAAAATTTTAATGAAGCCACCATTTACATGACATGAGAAGTTGTTGAAGGATCAACACATATTTAACGTGAACATATTAAAGCTCATACTATGAGTCTATATCATATACATTAAAATATTTTAGAAAACTATATCCTCATAATGTTGTTATTTTGACACAATAACTAGCCTAATTGTCATTCCTAATATTGTTATATCAACATTACAATGAATTCTGTACATAACATTTAAATGATTGTTTTTATGTAAAAAGTCATAATATCAACATATACATGGTTTATAAAGTGACAAACAAGCATCGAAATATCAACAAAATTATTTTAATTTCTAATATTTAGAAAAACAAATATTAACATTTAAAATATCTATTTAATATCTTAATATAACCCAAATATAATAATGAGTTATTAAAAAAAAACAATTAAAAAACAAATTTTAACATGAAAATTTCCTCAAGGAACATTAAAGTATTTGTTTTCTTTATAAGGTATCAAGGTATCTAACACATCTTTTCGATAACATTATGTGAAAAGTACATTTTTTAATGAAACACTTTAAACAACATTAACTAACTAAATATTAGCTCATAGATCCATCCTTTTCGACAATGTAAATCTTTTTCACTGTCTTATTTTTATATATATATTTAAAATGGTTTTAATTTAATTATTTAAGATTGTTTTACTTTAAATAAATAATTTAATATTGTTTTAATTATATAAATGAGTGTTTAAATATTATTTGAGATTTTGGATTTCCTTATATAGATTAATTCTAGTGTAACAAGTATATTATAAGGATTTATTTCATGGTTATGTTATCTTATTATAATTAATATTTAATTAAATTATTATTAAAAGAAAAGGTATATTTATTAAATATTACTTCTTGTTTATATTAATTTAAAAGCATTATAATATCATCATATCAGCATGACCTGATTCCAGACAACTAACCAAAAATATTCTACATGAACTGAATTTAATCATTTGAAAAACATGACCAGCAAAATCACAAAAATGATAATCACTTGGCACTTATGATATGTTGCAGTTTGACATCTCAATGATTCACTATAGAATTTCAAGTAAACAACAAATTTGAGAAATAGTTGGGTTAATGAAATTCCAACGATGATGGTCTGAGAATTTTTGGTTAATGCAATTGACCTAAATTCCGATTACCAAATTAACTAGCGAGTTCTGGCAGGGACTTCTGAATTTGTCACCAGGTATCATGCAAACTAAGTGGCCAGTTTTGTCTGAAATCAATTAACTTCATATATTTAATTTCGAAGACATCAAGAGAGCGCTCACAAAATCTTTCCAAGCAGTTTTATCACACCTTCTACAATGCTTCTGAACGCCGACTATGAGCTGTTCAAATTCACTCAAAGGTTTCTTAGTTCCAGAGACCCATGCAAGGCTTTCCTTCATACGATCTTCATGCCCTCTGCTCATAAACATGACTTCAGGGCAGAGCAACATAAAGCTGATGTGCCCAACGAACTCTCTGTAGTGTAATTCGCATGTTCTATCACGCCAAAATTATGCCTGAGCTTCATCTGTTCTTCCTATGCATATATATAAATATGTTCAACAGCCTGTAAAACATTGAAGGACTCGAAAAGCTTTAAAACTAGGTTTAGGGTTTGTACTATCTCACAACAATGAAGAACATTCCCATGATTTTGCCTGCCTTGATGGTGGCTATGGCCATCGTTTGCGCTAATCCGGTGGAATCGAATCCAAACACCGGATGGGTCTGGCAGGTCTGCAACTCTGATAAAATTGCAAGCGGAAGCATGTATTATGATAACGTGGGGGAGGCACTAAAGAACGTCCTGGCAAATACTGCCCAAAATGGATATAAGTATTACTACAAGACCAGCCATGGAGGAAATGGAGCACCCACTGCCTACGCTGCAGCAAGATGCAGTGACCGTCTTTCTTCAGATGATTGCCATGATTGTCTCCAAGTCATCACAGATAGCATCTGGAATACTTGTGCGAACGCAGTTGGAGGTCAAGAAAAGCTGGTTGATTGTTTTCTTCGCTATGAGCAGTTTGATTTTGAATAATTATAATCAATTCACGCTTTGTTTCCCTTCTGGTTATGGCAGATAAATAAAACAGACAGGGCAAAATGATCTGCGATTATAACATCCCTCCCATGAGAAATATATAACCGTGGGAGAATATCATAGAGTTAGTACAGGTGGTATTAGCTAGCTTGGAGTTTTTAAAGTGGAATATCATATATGTGAAAACAGACATATACTGTATATGTTTCATGGTCTAAAGGTTTTGGTGGTCTAATAATGGATCGACTTTGGATAGTGTTGATTCGTTTGATTTTCAATTTGGTTTAGTGGGTAATGTTTAATTTTATATTATAATTTTATATATAATATGATTAGCACAGTTATTTAATTTGTGTTTGGTGAATATTCATAGATCACAAGTTAAGTATTATCATAAGTGATTTGTTAGTAGTTATCTATACATTCCTGTATCAACTATAAGTTATTTTTTATAATGTTTTTTTTAATTTTTGACATTTTTTTAGTT
>NWUY0300005715.1:61950-80315 GCA_004151065.3 Larix sibirica
AACTCCATATGGAGTCTCTTCAAGGTCCATTGTTTTATTTTGTGCCTCATTCAACTATGAGACTTGCTTTCCTTTCCAATGGAAATATTTTCCACAACTCTGGATCACACCATAGATTCACACACACAGGAATTCCTCATTCCCCAATTAGTAGCATCCATTATCATTGCTCTCACATAAGTTATTGGTTCATATCGTGCACCACCCTACAACTTCTCTTAGCATACATGCGCTTTCCCACCAGGATGATTCACCCATCACCTTTGCAATCTTCATGTCCTTCACCTACTAGCCTATCCCATACACTAGTGAGCATTCTCGTATGGGATACAATATCCATATCCCATAATAAAGAGCTCCCATGGCTCTTCCCTGCAATTCAAAATGCCTGCATTAATCACAATATTACTTTGGGTGCATTCTTATCAATAGCATAATGTCCATCATTCACAGAAAAATTTGAACCCAAAATCCTACGACATATATGTCTTAATTTCGACATCACTCCATCGACAATCCGAAAAACCTTTATTTTTTTAAACGTCGGTGAAACTTCGACGGATATCTAACAACAACAAGGTCTCGTCGGATATCCGACACTAAAATGTCAATTAACCGACACAATTATTTTAATATACACATCTCATAACCGACAATAATTAATTTCTAGAAGGTCGGATATCCGACCAATTTCCCGTCGGATATCCCATAGATTTTACATAGGGAAAGGTTGGATATCCGACCAAGAATACGTTGGATATCCGAGAAAACTTACATACTCCTAAGTCGGATATCCAACCAAGAATGCGTCAGATCTTTGATAACGTTTACATAAGTAACGGTCGGATATCCGACGAAGGCGGCGTCGAAGTTGTGACATATGTAACCACAGACAAAAGACAAAGTACAACAACATTTTCCATTGGAGTTATTGAAACTTCGTCGGATATAATGGAGGTGCCATTGGATATGGGATGTAATTGGGGAATTTAAAAAAAAACTACTAGTTCCAAACAGGGTTCTGGGACCACTAGTTGGGAAAGCACTAGTTTGAAAAAAAATATTACAGTTAGTGAACAATTCAAAAGATAATAATTTAGCTTCAAAGATGTTGCACGCTTCAAGATTGTTGTCATAGTCGATTTCTGAGATCCGCCGGACACTACCGCATGGAAACCCTTTGAGCTTGTGACGGCCCCGTGTGCCTGCGGCTCCTGCGCAGGTCATATCTGCGTCTTGGCCCACCTGTGGGCTGTTCTGGATGGATCCTCCTCTGTATCCATCCTCGAAGGAGAAACAACGACGGTTAGATGAAGCATTTTGTGCCCTTGTGGCCTCGACGGTCCCTTCACCCCCTTCTTCCTTGGATTCAAGCGATGCTAGCTTCATCAAGAGAGCGATTGCCCCCAGAATCCAGATCTTGTCGACAACTTCAAGGCTTAAAGCTCTTGCCATGAGCGAGAGAGGTTTGATCGGGTAGTTCACCGGAATCTGGCCCTCGCCTAATACCATGGAAGCATGGGTTAAAAAGAATTGGATGCCCCTGATCTCCGAGGGCTTACAACATTGCTTATGTGGCAAGGGGTTTTTCACTTTCTTGTTTGAAAACAAAGTCGGTATTTAAATCGGTGGAGCTTGTCATTCGATCCAGAGAAAGATGTACCTTCAGTGGTTCCGGTATGGGTCCGACTACCCCATTTTCCATTGCATTGTTGGAATGATGAAACTTTACATTCAATTGGAAATTCCCTTGGAAATTACATAGACAAAGCTGAGCCAAAGGGCCACTGTTCTCTTGCGCTAGAATTTGCGTAGAAGTAGATCTAGAGAAAGGATTACCAGAAGTTGTCAATCTGAATATGGACGGATGGGATCATACAAAAAAGGTTGACTATGAACATCTTCTCTTTAAGTGCAAAAAATGCCATGAATACGGTCACTTTGTCAAGAACTTCCCAAAAATAGCTCAATAAACCCCATAAAAACCCAAGAAGAAGGATGTCAGCACACAAAAAAGGAAGGAAAACGACTTTGGCACCTCTCCCAACAGCTGGGCCACATTCCAAAAAAAATAAAGAAAAAACTCAAGAAGGAAAGGGAGCCTCAACTAGAAACAGCTTTCAGGATTTACCATTAGAAGAAGGAGAAATACCAGTTTCGGAATCTATCCCCACAGAAAAGGAAACAAAAGAAATTCCCATTCCAGTAAGAACTCCTCCCTCCTCCCCCAGAGAGGAGCAGATCATCGTGGCAGCTGGTGGAACCATCACCCTAGGAAGCTCTTGGGATGACATGATAAAGCATAGAAAGATAACCTCACAGATATTGTCCCTAGACAACTCGCCCTCAAATGAGACCTTGGAAGTGCATGAGGAAATCCAGCCGCCAAACACCAGAGGAAGAAAAACGCAAAGATATCATAGAGATCTGGAGACAGAACGAGAGCTAGAATTGGGCAGGCAAAAAATTCTAGAGGAAACAAAACTTCTCCATAATGCCAAAAATTAAGGGGGGGTCAAAACGGACGGCAGATCCCGAGTAGGATCTCAACCGGATAAGAAGTAATGAAAGCAGTCTCTTGGAATTGCAGGGGCTTGGGCGGATTGATTAAAGCTGAAGCTATAAAAGACATGATCAAATCCGAAAAACCTGATCTACTGCTAATCCAAGAGACTAAGATGAAGGATGTGGAGGCCATGGCACTTTCACGACTCCTCTGGAAGGATTTCCATGGGAAAGATCTCAGCGCTAGAGGAGCTTCCGAGGGAATCATCACTCTATTATATAGTAAATTCTCTTTAAAAACAACTAGGGAAATCCACCATTAGCTTCTCACTGAAATTCAGAAGGATGATAGTACCAAATACTTCTTTATATGCAATGTCTATGGGCCTACGCACTATAGGGATAAAACCTTCTCAAGTTAAAGGATGATTTGAGCGAAAAAGACCTTATCATAGCCATAGATTTCAATGCCACCATATCTCAACAGGAAAAGCGTGGAGGCAATATTGTCAGGCTTGGATTTGATGGATATTCCACTGAAGAATGCAAAATTTACCTGGAATAATAGAAGGATTGGAGTAGGGAACATTGCGGCCAGGCTCAATATATTTCTGGGAAGCACTACCTTTTAACAAAATAATCTCCTTCCAACCTCCAAATCTCTTCCTCTCGCGGTGTCAGATCACAAACCTATCTCATTGTCCCTTTCTCCCTCAGATACATTTGGACCAATTCCATTATGGTTTAATCCGTTGTGGCTGCAAGATAACATCTTCTTCTATCTAGTTCAAAATGCCTGGAACACTAGTATCTACGGGTCGCCTAGCTTCATCTGGGAATCCAAACTTTGCGCAGTAAGGTATGTGCTCAAAAGCTAGGCCAAATCTTCTTTCCAGAAACCAGGTCATCTCAAAACTATTCTACAAGCAGAGCTCGCCAGTTTAAACTCTAAAATGGAGAAAGATGAAGTGGCACCTCTTAGTATTTTCCACGAAAAGGATCTCAACCTGAAAATTCTAAACGCGTCCAGGAAAGAAGAGGAAACGTGGAGGTTAAAGTTCAGACAGATCTGGCTCCAAGTATGAGATAGCAATACAAGCTACTTCCACAAACAAGCTAAAGCCGGACTCTTCCATAATGTTATTAAGGAGTTGAATAATCAAAATGGAAGCAAGATCAATGGGCAGAAGGACCTGAAGCTACACATTTTCAATCACTTTCGTGATCTCTACACCGAAAAAGAAGACGTTGATTTGGAAGCTCAAGCAGAACTGATTTATGGTATTCCCATGCTTATTTAGAATAATGAGAACAGAGAGCTGTCCAAACCTATTTTGGAATATGAAATAAAAAATGCAATCTGGTCCCTGAAAACAGGCAAATCGCCAGGTCCTGACGGGTTCACAATCAATTTTTATAGAGCAACATGGGAGATTATCAAAGAGGATCTGAAACGAATGCTCAATTGGACCAGGAAAAAAGACAAAATAGGTGGGGCCACCAACTCCTCATTTCTGGCTTTAATTCCAAAAGATAAAAATCCTAGCACGATTGACCGCTTCAGGCCTATTTCCCTTTGCAACACCTCCTACAAAATTCTTGTAAATATTCTGGCAACCAGAATGAAAAATATCATGATCCACCTCATATCTGACTCTCAGGGAGGCTTCATTGAAGGACACCAGATCCTCGACAACATCATCATGGTATAGGAAGCAATACACTCCAGCATCGAAAAAAAGCAACAAGGTATGTCTATCAAGCTTGACATGGCGAATGATTTTGATAGAGTAAACCACCCTTTTCTTTTTGAAATCATGAACAAGGTTGGATTCTCTAAAATATTTGTTAGATGGGTCAAAGTTTGCATTATCAATCCTTGGATTCAACCTCTTGTGAATGCAAGACCCACCAATTTTTTCCAAGCTTCTAGGGGTCTTCGTTAAGGCTGTCCCATGTCCCCCCTTTATTTATTTGTTGGTAGCAGAGTCGATGAGTAGGAAGCTACAACATATGCAAGAGACAGGCGACCTAGAAGGTTTAAAGATAGCTAGAGGTGTCAAAGCTGTCAACCATGCCCAATTTGTGGACGACACCATCCTGCTAGGGGGAGCATCCATTATCTTAGCTGAGAGATTCAACAATGTTTTTTCCACTTTTCTAAAATCTTTTGATGGCAAAGTTAACTCCATCAAGTCCAAATTTTACGACTGGAACTTCCCTCCAGGGTAGCTGGCCAAAATTGCTAGGATCTCTGGTTTCGAAGGAAATTCGGTGTGGAACTCTTTCAATTACCTGGGCATTCCAATCTTCAAAGGAAGAAAAAGAGTTGCCAATTGGAAAGGGCTGATTGACAAAATTAAAAAAATTTATATATTGGGGCTCCAGGTGGCTCAACCCTGCAGGAAAACTAGTTCTAATAAACTCCATACTCTCAGCTTACCCCCTCTATGCATGCTCGATTTCCCTTGCACCCAAAATAGCAGTGACGAAAATTACTAAAGAACTTAGAAAGTTCTTGTGGCAAGGAGGAAAGTCTAATAATACAAAAAAACTCCACTTGGTAAATTAGGATTTGGTCTGTAGGCCAAAAATGTATGGAGGCGCAGGAGTCAAATATCCTTTGGTTATGAATCTAGCTCTTGGAGCCAAAATCCTCTGGAGATTAGTAACTAGAAACAAAGCTTAGTGGAAAGAGATCCTTCAAAAAAATTACACGACCGGGAGAAGACGCAGGTGTGTGGAAACAATAGACCATGACAGGAAAGGCACTCCAATCTGGAGTCTTTGTAAGCAGGAAGGCTTCATAATTCAAAACTGCCTCTACTGGATCCCAAGTAACGACAAGCAAATAAAACTATGGTATGAAAATCTTGGTATAAACGCCCCCTCAAATCATCTACAAGAATTCTTTGACTTAAAAGATTGGATGGCCCAAGAAAACATCCATACGCTGTATGATTTGTCCTCCTGGACAAGTCGTGGAAGATGGGATGGATGGATTGAGCTGGAATTACTGGAACAACTCAAGTATGATTACACAGCTCTCCTTTCCCTGCTACATGGCTCACTTCCTGTGCACTGAAACTTGAAGGATCGAAGAGGCTGGGGAAACTCGGGCTTGTATTCTATCAAGGATGGGTACCGATATCTGAATGCTCTCAACAATTGAAGAAATAAGGACGCAAAGTGGAATAAAGTTTGGAATAAGGATGGACTTCTGAAAATAAATGCCTTTACTTGGACCCTTGCTCATCGAAAGGTTCTAACTGCGGAAAATATCAGAAAAAGGGGAATAGAAGGTCCCGTGAGATGTATTCTTTGCAAGGAAGCTGAAGAAACTATCGAACATCTCTTCCTAGAGTGAAAATTCTCTCAGGAGGTTTGGCATCAAGCGTATTGTGATATACAACCCAATCTGATCTTGCGAACTAACTGGGATGATCTATTTGCAAGATGGAAAGATTGCTACAATGAAACGTTCTCAAGAAAACCGGACTTCAAAAGAGCATGGGAAGCTCTTCCCAAATTCATCTGTTGGAAAATATGGACAGCCAGGAACAAGGAAATCTTTGAAGATAAAAAATCCATCCCCGACAGAGTACTCTCTTTAGCAAAGGCTCTTTGGATGGAAACCTTGTCTTCAAGAGGAATGAAAAACATCAACAAATAACCTTTATCCACTGAGGAAAAAATATGGGTGGATGAACTCTTGATTCCCTCTCCTCATAACTACTCGGCTCAACCTGTAAAGAGACAAAAATTAAAAAAAATTGGCACACAAGAATGAGTCCGAAATATTTCCAATTCTGGAGAAAGAGTATAGGACTCAACATGGTGCTATTTTTCGACGGTGCCTCGAAAGGAAACCCTAGGCTGGAAGGTGCGGGAGGAGTCCTTTTTCACTTCGTAGGAAACAAATTGAAATATTTTGCTTGGGGGCTTGGTAAGAGATCTAACAATAGAGATGAGTGGTTAGCTCTGATTAAAGGTCTAGAAATAGAAAACAAGGAGGGAATTGAGGATTTAACGGTCTTTGGAGACTCCATGTTGGTCGTCAGGGAAGCTAGAAACTTAGTAATGAGTCACAAAAATCCTTTCAACAATATACACCATCTCTTTAAATCCATTGTCTGCAACTTCAAATCCATCAACTTCCTTCACTTGATGAGGATAAATAATCAGAACGCTGACGTCCTAGATAATATTGGAGCTGGACTTGATTGTGGCACCATGGTTAGTAACCACAAGAATTTTGGCAACGTATGGGTCCCTTGATCACTAAACTCTTCTAGCAATGAGGATGAATTTTATAAGGTTCTTTCTTACTAGGAGACGACACTCCCTCTTAGCATGGAGGCATTACCTTGCTAGTTTTTTGAACTGTAATACTTCGAGCTATCTTAGAATGGCAATCCTTCTCCCGGATATCCCTTGTGTCTTTTCATCATTTATGGAGTCTACTACACGAGCAATACAACTGACCGACACGCTGGAATTTATGGAATTTGCATTTCAAGGTAGAGGCAGCCTTCATCTTGCTCGGGGGTGCGGTAACACTGGACATTCACAATTGTGTAGAACTTGGAACCCTCTCATGATGGAAGCCGCCGACAAAGCTCAGAATAGATCAAGTAGAACTATGGAATCCTCCCACAAATCCGCTTTGAGCCTCCCATTGATGAAATGCTTGCGCTGCAAGGAAAACACCAATACATTTGGGGGATTGGGGTGCATAGAAAAATTGAAGGCACCCCTGGTGAATATGGACCCTGGTGCTCCAATCTTGATGTAGCAAACCATGCATGACCATTGCAAGGCTACGACTCATGGACTGGGCAAGGAATGGCATGTCCTTGCTGGAGAGAACAAAGGAAACAAAGCTCTGGGTTTCGACAACCTTCCTGATGAGGTTCAAACTTACCTGAAGGAATTGTAATTACAAATGCGTAATATTAGAGGGGAGAATGAAGACCACAAATGAGCCCTCTCCCATCTTTATACCCTTGCACAAGTCACGAACACTGAGGTTCGAAATAGCAAAAGCAAGATTACGGTGCATGTTGATTTTTTAGCCAACAAACTTGACTCGGGTTGTTCATGCTCTGTTAATTTGGACACTAAAATCATGGGCCTTCATAATGACCTCAAAATTGTGGAAGCCAAGATTGATGCAATGAGAGCAGACATTAGGAAAAGCTTCATGGATGCTCATGGAGGCACTGGAGACAAAGCGGTCGGAGCGGATGGAAATCAAGACCAGCATGGGTCTCTCTAGTACTTCTGAAACTTCTTTTTGTTTAATATTTTGATATACCATACTTTTAGTATAGAATCCTTTTTTGATCAAGCCTGTAGCAGCTGCAGTTTAGTTCTTCAAATGTCTAATTTCAGCAATGCTCTGATTTTTAACTTTGATTCAATGTCATTTTGTAAGAAGGTTTAGTTTCTGCAGTATAGGATTAATTTTTTTTTAACAACAAAGACTAGAAATTGGCGAGCTAATAGTCTTGGTAGCTCCTTTGTACTGGGAACAGTCTTCTCACTGGTTTTTGTAACCTCGACCTGTTTTTTATATAAAAGTTTATTATCCATTTTTGTTAAAAAAAAGATAATAATTTAACATAATTGATCAAAAGATCTTATTTAATTCATTTCAGTTTAGAAAAGTAGTCGATTATTGTCAAAACTAACTTTAAAGAAAAGCTTTGGTGTAACAATGATATTGAGAATATGAAAAGATCAACACTACAAAGAGTCCATTGAACCTAAGGTTTGAATATCAAAGCTATCAAGCTATCTATTGTTTCTAGTATTAAGAAGAAAATAAATATTGAAAAGATAACGAAAAACCCCCATGATCTCCATAGTGAAACTGGGCTTTAGACAAGACCTATATCACCATTGGAAGAAAGAACTTGCAAATTTTGCAATACTAATAAGGTAGAAAATGAAAAACATTTTCTCTTGGATTTCACAACCTAAATAGATATTAGATCCTATTTTTAAAGAATTTGTAATATCACTAATATTTATAACATATTAATGCATGAAATCGAAAATGAGCTTGCTAATATTATTTTTAAGCTATTTGAAATTGGAAGCAAAGTCTATCCAAATACTTATTTCTTCTTTGGATGTCATAATGCCTAAGTGGAAATGACCTAGGCATATGTGTTTTCACCAAATTGGAGCTTCATTCAATTATATAATGTGCCTCTCTTGTAGTGCTTATGTGTTATTGAAAGGGATATGCTTGAAACCATCTAATCCACTTAAAAATTCTAAACTCCAACATTCTTCAACGATTAGAGATATTTATAATCATCAATATATTTATCATAGAAATCATTTTTCTCAATCCTTGTATAACTTTAACAAAATTATTTATTTAGACCTACAAAATCCTAAGCNTTCTCCTTCCATGATCACAAGTTGCACATTTAAGGAATCCTTTTCATTCTCCAATTCCTGATAATCTAGTAGTAACCTTTCCTTCTCAGATTCCACGATATCTCGTTTCCTCTTCATTTCAATTCCTTCACTCCTAGCTTACACCAAATTATCCTTTAGTTTCAACATTTTTCAGTTTGCTTTGATCTAGATCATTCATCAACTTGTCTACATTATCTACATTTGTGGGTGCCTTCTACTAAGGTACTTTCTTGTATAGTTACTATATATGGATGAGTACCCATTTTCAATCTCTTTTTGGTTCTTCTCAAGATCATCTTCTGCTTCGGGTCAAAAACTATAGTGTCTAATTTTGCTACAAAGTGTTGCTTAGAAGGAGTGAACGATGTGAGCCCGAGATAAGCAAATGGAAGATGTCATCCTGTAAGTAGGATTCCAAAATCATCAGGAGGATCTATGTCCGTGTCTTGTAAACTGTGATCTTCTTCTTGGATCCTATTATTTTCCACAACTTTCTTGATCCTAGCTTCTTCCTCTTCTTGTTTCTCTAATTCAGATGCTTTATCTACTGCTTCTTGTTCTTCTTTTCTCTGCATTTCCCGCTTGGATTCCTCTTCCACTTCCTTTTCTTCTTCTTCTTTTTTTCTTCTTCTTCTTCTTTCTTCTGTGCTTCTTCTTCTGTTGCCTTTGCTTCTTATTCTTTCTTTTGAGTTTCTTCCTCTCTTTTTTTCTTTCTGCTTCCTATGTCTTTTTTATTTCTTCCTCTTGTTTTCTTCTTGCTTCTTCGGATGCTACAACCTCTTCTCTGGCCTTCTATTGATCCACTTCTTTTGCAGTATCTTTAGTTTGACTAGAACCTACTCTGTCTTTCCGGCCAAATATTTTATTCAGATATTCCATTATTTTTTCCCTTCGATATACTTCTTCATCCTTTAATAATTGGTCTGTGTATTCAAAATGAATCTTACATGAAGTGCAATTCTTAGTTGCTTTCTGTAATTTGTCATTTCTAATGAAAACCTTCTCTACAAAATGGAATGCCTCCAAGTTCTTTATGAAAACCTATGCTCCTTTAACCTTAGGGAATTTATATGCTCTGATGGTGAAGGGGAGCGAAGGGTAAGAAGCCTTCTTATTTTAGTTCAGAAAATTCCCAACCCCGTTAATAAAAACTTGCCTCACAACCTCTTTGTGCACTACATAGTTTGTGGCATATCTGGTCATCAGTGAAAGAGCTTTAGTTCCTCCATACATTCGGATATACGTGCCTTCTGGGGTAAAAAAGTAATCCCCATATTCACTGATTACTCTCATTTCATTTTATGGAAAACAATTTGATTCCTCGTTAAATATTAGCCTATATAGAGGAATTATGAATTCCTCGCATAGAAACTTATAGAGGCTTGTTATATATTTGTGAGTCCACATTATTTGGTAAGAAACATATATAGGGGTTTCAACTGGGACCCAATGACAACCCAACTTGTGGAACGGGTTCCTTATCAANTTGTATATTTGTGAGCCCACATTATTTGGTAGGCCACATAGAGAGGGATTTCAGCTGGGACCCAATGACACCCCAACTTGTGGAGCAGTTTCCTTATCAATATACAGTCAATGAGATAAGAGGACATGAAGAATTCTTCCCTTTTCTGAGTCATGCCTCCTTAGGAAGCTGCTATTGCTGATTCCATACTCTCTGAGATAATGTCTTCCCAATTGAATATAGTACCATGGGAAGTGACATTATACAATAGAGGCAGACAACTAAGTTTGTATATATTCTCATTCACCCTTTCAAATATTCTACTTAATAACATCATTGCTATAACTCTGAAGGGTGTTTTTAGATTCTGTGCATCGTGCTCTCCGCTCGCCCTCTTTCTTAACTGTTTTCCGAGTATCAACATCTTCTTAACATATTCAGAATGGTCTATGTTGATGCCTTTTATCCAGTCTTCCATCATCATGAATTTGGAGGCGGTAACTTATAGGCTGTGCTAATATGAGCTGGTTGAAATGAGGGGAATCCTTCTCCATTTTTCCTAGCTATGATTCTTGATTTGACATCTATGTGGGGTAAAATCCATCCAATTACCTCTAAACATGCAAATAATTCCAGACGAGTGGTGGCCTTATGAAGACCCGATTTATTAATGTTCTTGTATACCATCCTCTCTTCAATAGAGGCATCCAATACATTCTGGTCTCGGATTAGATGATATAATTCACCCCATTTATACTCAAGAACTACTCCAGTTGCAGCCTTGGTGTCTTCATATTGGGTCTCCATCATGGTTTCTGGGACAATTTCAATATCAGAATCAGATTCTGTGACCTTTTCTTTATGCTTAGAAGCTCTCCTTTGCATTTATGAATCCTAAGGTGAAAACAAATTTAATGTATAAATAAACAATCCAATGTTAAGGCAAGAGATTTGAATCAAGAATGATAATGAACATATAATATTTTGACTAAACTAATTCAAATAAATTGCAGATGTATGAGTTGTCAATATGTATTATTTACAAGAAAATAAATATAGACAAGGGGATTCGTACTTCCATAATATCAAGTTTTGGATCTGACTCTTGGTCTTAGTGAATACTAAATGCACTGGAAGATGAATTGCTTCATTCTTCCATTAACATTAATAGTTGAGATTTTAGTTAAAAGCTTGAAATTCTACTTTACTTAGTGTAAGATATGTGTGGGTTATGTGTGGAGAGATCTTAATCTATGTGACTAGAGAACAACTATTATTCTACTCCTGGCACCATAATTCCCTTTCCCAACTTGCAATGCGTCCTTAGCAAAGCGAAAATAGATCTCTAGGTGTCTAGTCAGTAAGATCATAGGTGAATTGGTAGTTGAGTAATGGATTTATTGTCCATCCAGTTCTAAGTGTTGAAGTTAATGCAGTAAGTTGAGAAAGTTAATACAAATCAAAGTGTCAACCCAAGTGTTAATATATCAAGAGTAAGGAGTAAAACAAAGCATTTAGTTTTCATGATCAAACTTCCTTTTGGTGCCATTCCACCCACCCACTAAGTAAGCATGCTCAATATCTAAGTAAAGCAGCTGCCACAGAAAAAATTGAACCCAAAATCCAATGGCATATATCTCTGAATTTCGACATCACTCTGTAGACAATCCGACAAACCTTTTTTTTTAAACATCAGAAAAAATTTGATGGATATCCGAGAGCAACAAGGTCTCATCGGTTATCCGACACTAAAATGTCAATTAACCGAAACGTTTCTTTTAACATACATGTCACATAACCGACGACAATTACTTTCCAAAAGGTCGTATATCTGACCAAATTTCTGTTGGATATCCGACACAAGTTACATAGGGAAAGGTCGAATATCTCAACAAGAATACATTGGATATCCAACAAAATTTACATACTCCTAAGTCGAATATCTAACCAAGACCACGTCGAAATTTTGACAGCATTTACATAAGTAACGTTCGTATATCCGACAAAGGCGATGTCGAAGTTGTGACAGATGTAACCACATACAGAAGACAAATTCCAATGAAATTTTTCATCGAAGGTATGGAAACGTCGTTGGATTTAGTGGAGGTGTCATTGGATATGCAACATAATTGGGAAATATTAAAAAAAAAACTAATAGTTCCAAACAGGGTTCACCTGGGACAAACAATATGAATGGCATGATTTATTGTGATAGGTTTTGTTTATATTCTGATGATTGATCTATACTTTATGAGGCATACAAGAAAAGAAGTGTTAGCATGCAAATAAATACTATCCTATGTTCATTCCTATTTTAAAAAATAGTCATATTGGAATGCTTTAAAGCACAAATCCTTACAAAAGATTTCATTTAGTGATTGGACAAAAAAATGAATTTTTTTATTCATTAAGTGGGAGAATACTTGGGATGCATATTTTGTATTGAAAAAAAAAATGGATTTTAATTTCGGGATGGACCACATATACAATATAAAGTTACCTCGTGCCTATGGTGATTGGAAAGGCTCAAGCTTGAAGTTTGGCTCATAGCTAGCACATGATATAAACAAGTGTTATTGCTTAATGATTGGAAAATAAGTACTACTAGAAATCAGTTGAGCCAGGAAAATGATTACAATTAAAGGTGAGAACATAATGAAATGCAATAGCTAGAAAGTGTATTACACAAGTTGTAGATGCAATATCAAGTGCACAAAATAAGGGTTATATCTACATAAAGATCAAAATTAAACCAATACTTTTGTTTCTAATACATCCAATTTTAGTTAGAATTATAATTGGAGGAATTTGACTAACATGGACAGTTGAATTTGTGATTAATCTCAAATTATCTATTTAAACCCCCAAAAATCAACATTGTAGGAAAATTCAAAAAATGTGTATTTATTTATATAGTTGAATTTGCCTGCTTTTACTTGATACAACTCAAACTCTCAGTCTCTTATTTTGCCTTGCCGAGTTTGTTTAGAATTTCATTTGGTAAGCGATTCACTTTAGTTGGAGAAACTGAAAAAAAGACTCTCTCCCTAATCCAAGTCATTATAGACTCCATCATGCTTATGCTTCTCTTCTACCAAAAAACATGAGAACTCTTCAGTATCCACATACAAATATGTAAATATACACATTCAATATATTTACACATTTATAAATATTTATAAGAAAGCTTCCATATGATGCATCATTTTGTTGGGGATTTTACACTGATTTTTTACCTGGCCTTGGATCTTTAGTGGATAACTATGCTGGAAATTTCGATGTCAACCATTAATTATTGTATTTCGCTCCTAAATAACTTGAGGACTTGTGGAGACTGTCATGATACGCCAAAATCCTAAAACATCACCTAGATTAGTGAATGAATATTTTTTTTTAGTGAATGAAAATTTGTTAACTGGCAAGGGTGATAGATATCATAAATGGATTGACCAATATACATTGCATAAGTTTCCTCATAAATCAAAACTAAAGGATCATGGATTTCTACCTAGTACCGAGGTATAGTTGTTGTAAAAGGTGTAGCACTTGAAGGATGATCATCTTCATAATGTAGTAACTTATCTAGCTTAGGCCAAACCTGATCTTGCATGAAAGAATCTACCCATACAGTCACCAGTAGACCATTAATACTGCAAAAGGATTAAAAAGGATAATGTATCTAATCCAAAAACAAACTTAGTACAATCACCTAATGAGCTTATATGCATGACATGAAACATAACTGAAGAAAGCAATGCTAACAATCTTGTAGGATGTAGATAAATCATATTACAAACATCTATTACTATCTCCCACTATAATAAGGCAATTCCTAGGGAAGAAGCATACCAAGCAGTAAATTCATCTGCAATGATTTGATCATCATCAACGAGGCCCAATGGAACAAGTCATTTCCCACCTGCTTACTAGGACATAAATCATTATGCCCTAACAATTAACAAGGGGGAATGGAATTGGAACTGCATGTATCCTATAAAATTAATATGTATAGGAGGAACCTTATACCGTGTCACAAGAATTGCAAGTTTGACATGGATCGGGTTTGAAAAGAGTTTTTCTAGCTCAACCCAAGTCAAATTTGGGGTAGACCAACTCTTGGATCCTCTACCTCAGTTTTTCCCAATTACAAGTATGGAAAATTTTCTTTATACTATGTTTATGAATAGGCCCTATGACCCAATAATGACTTAATTCTTCAAAACATGCACCACTAATGCATCTATTATTCATTCCATGCATGGTAATGATTTATCAATGGTATTATATTTATAGAATTCTCAACATATTCCCTGCTTCATATTTATGATATGAAATTTCATTATCCCGAAGGAGACCTTGGGTGAACTAAATAAATATAATAGAAATGAACACATGTATGAGAATACTTGATGCCCATCAACTAGCCAAACTGAATTTAGTGGGTGCACGAGACATTTAGTATGTGATAAATACAAGCACCGATTTATGTCCAAAATGGTAAGGAAACATACTTGATAATTAACTTTAAGATTGCACACCAACTCCTATAGAAGTTATAAAATATGTCTCCTCAAAATGTACCCAAACAATTGTGAAATTAAGAGCAAGATCATCATCACCGACAAGGATACAAGCAATTATTATTTGTAGATAAAGATATATTTAGGAGTTATTCCATGTAGAGGCTACAGGGGACTGGTAATTTGGGATACAATATTCATGGATTGAGAACAATGCCACCATCAGAATGAATTCATAAATCAAACACACGAGCTACAAGGATTTGGGTTAGGATATTCATGTGTTGAGAACAATGTAGCCATAGATTCATCACAAAAAAGTTGAGGATAAAACATCTAGGTTCCACTGAAGTAGAAAATGAGTTCACAAGGTCAAACATTCCATTCCAGAATTTTTGGAAAATAAAAAAATAAAACAGAAAGCCTACCCTTCACCTTTTTTCAGGGAAGAGGACCAATGACACAATGTAAAAGAAGCTGATCAATGACATAACCTCAGATGGTCAGGGCACTATGGCCCAAAAAATGCATGCAAGGAAATACCAAAGTACAAATTTTTATTCCATAGCTCAAAGGCGTGGGGATCAACACTTGAAGTATTCAAGTGTTGTTGCCCATGCCTTTGGCAAAAGAAAGTGTAAATTTCATAATGTTAAACAAGTAAAATTGTAAATATGATAAAGTCAAGTTTAGTTTAGAACTAGCACAACATAATGGAACATAAAAGGCACTCACATTCCATTGAGGACTTCAAATTAATAGGTAGGGGCCAAGACCCCATGTAAGTTTCCACAATGGTCTCTTACTAGCAAGAAGAGGGTGATAATGGAGGGTGTAAAACAAGTTGCAATATCATTAGAATTTTGAAGATATGCATTGCTTCAATACAAAATTTTAGTACTTTTACCTCTTCAATCCTTTTTGTACACCCTCTACAAAAACATCTTGGTAGAAGGCATCCCATGTACACTATCCAAACCAATCAAGGATTCTTTGCATCTTTCCAATCAACATAGGATGACATTTTCTAAAGAATCAATAAATGCTTGTACACATACAATTACTAAATTGCAGGTAGACCCGAAAAGCATATGGTTATGATGATCACACTTCTCTTTACTATACTCACACCTGAATACTACTTCATCGAACAAGGAGGAAGTGGGTTTATGACTTTTTCATGTAGTGACAAGGAGGAACCATTCCATAGAAATGTTGTGACCCCTATTTGTTATGTCATTTGCTAAGAATTCTAGAGACATAGGTATCATAATCACAATGGAATACAAGAATTAAACAAACCAACAAGAAGTGCATGCATAAGAAAAAAATAAGAAAGTGATATTTGTCAACATTGATCTTTTTTTTTGTAACTCTTTGAAGACAAAGATAACACTATAGGTGGAGGAGGAATGCTCTTGTGCATCATTTGTTTCATGATCTAAAACATGTTTCTGACTATTTAAAACCATGTTTCTAACTGTCAGTACACCTATGTGGATTCTAGAATGTAAAAAATACATCTTCCTAAGTGACCTCGGGACTAAACCTCTACTCCAGATTTAGATTATCAAGGATGAAATACTTTTTCTTGTTATGGGTCTGAATATAACATATGAGAAAATGTTGGCAAACAACACAATAACACTATCGAAACTATGACAAGTTTCCATTGGGGCAAATTGTATATGTTTTCAAACTAGAGCATATGATAGGTTACAATGATATTGCTAAAGCTTGATGTTGTTATAGAGGCCTAATTGAAAAAGGCATTACACTCCATTGGACATTTGTTTTTTTCTTCTTCTTTATAGACCCTAGGTGTTCTAAATGCAATCTCCATTTCATGGATGACTGCTCTCTGCGAGTGCATCCGTATCTTTGAGAATGACAAATGTAGTTGGTTTTTGAAACTTTGAAGGCATGATTCCTTCAACCTGTTCAAAAAATATTTTATAGTATGGGAAACTTTAGGCATCATAATCATGTAGTCTCTAGTATGGAAAAACTTATCTAGTTTTGGAAATAATACATATTTTATAGGGTAGGTTTATCGGTGATAAATGGACCTATTGTCTACAAGAGAAATAACGCAAAGACCTTGAGCATGGTGAGATGCTTTGTTTGAAGGACTTGGATCCTAATGTGATGTCATAATTGATGGAGTTTGAAGAGATGCCTTTCTTGGGAATGTGATGTGTTTATGTACTTGGATGTTCACTTCTGTGATACGAATGACGAAGCGTCCAACTTTGGTTGGAATTGACTTCTTATAGCTAGGGGAGTTTATTGGGTTGAAATTTCCTTCTTGTTGTNGGGTTATGGGATTTAGGGGTTAAGGGATTGAGGGTACCAATTTTATGGGGTTAGGTTTCCAGAGGTTAAGTGTTAAGGGTGACGGGTTTAAGTGTTGAGGGCTTGTAAGAGAATAAGGGCTTAAGGGCTTAGTGGTTAAGGACATAAGGCCTAGGAGATTGGTGGCCATTTAATAGGTGAGGCCGTTAGGGGTTAGCAAATTTATACGCTAAGGGATTTAGGGCTCTAGGGTTAGGATGTTAGGGTTGAGTTGATTAAGGGTTAAGAATTAAGGGGTTAAAGGATTGAAGGCTTGGGGTTTAAAAGATGAATGGCTTCTAGGAGATGAAGGATTAGGGGTTTCTAGGGAATTATAAGTTTTGGGATTTAGGATTATGGGTTAGGGGTTTTATGGTTAGGGTTTTAACTAGGAATCAGGGGTTATCGGTTAAGAGTTTAGAGGTAAAGGAATAAAGTGGTTAACAAGTTTAAATATTTATGGGTTAGGTAGTTGAGCAAATAGGGGGTTAGGGGGTTTTATGGGTTATGGGGTTTATGGATTAACGGATTTAGGGCTCAATAGTTAGGGGTATAGGGTGTAAGTGGTTAGGGGTTAAGGGTTAAGGACCAAGCAATTAAAGGTTTAAATGTTTCTAGGGGTTAAGGGCTTAGGGATTTGGACTTTAAGTATTATGGTTTATGTTGTTTATGGGTGGACTAGGTATTAGGGGTTAGGGTTTGTGGGATTAGAGGTAAAGTGGTTAAGGGGTTTATGGGTTAGGGGTTTTATGGGTTAATGGATTTAGTGCTATAGGGTTAGGGTGTTAGGGTTTATGAGGTTAAAGGATTATACGGGGTAAACTAGATATTAGAGGCTAACGCACTAGCCCAAGCGAGAATTGAAAATCCGATACACCCCAACTTGGAGTTCAGCTGGGACCCAATATCACCTGAACTTGTGGAATGCGTTCCTTATCAAGATACAATCAATGAGAAAGGAAGACATAAATAATTCTACCCTTTTTTTAGTCATTCCTCCTTGGGATGTTGCTACCGCTGATGCCATACTCTTTGAGATAATGTCTTCCCAATTGAAGACTGTACCATGAGAGGCGACATGATACATAAGAGGCAACCAACTAAGT
>NWUY0300005718.1:24855-37445 GCA_004151065.3 Larix sibirica
AATGTTGTGTGGGTACCTCTAATATTTATTTTTAGTGATTAGATTTCTGTTTTTTCAAGATGTCATTGCAACTAACGTGTCATAATTGGGTATCATTACCTTGCACCAGCCCTCATCCTAACAACTCCAAGTTTTTGAAGCCATGAGGAAGCAAAGACAAATTGCATTTGGGATTTTCACATCTATAATTAGAACCTGGAGGCATATAAATTATAGGGCCTGCTTCATTTTTCTCTTCATTAGTTGCACTCTTGGTGTAAGAGGATTCTACTCCAACGTGAGTTCAACTAAGGTTGTGGCTTGTCTCCTTGTGTGTGCAATTTTATGGGTAGAAAGATCAGAACAATATTGGAATATGGTAGTAGTCCTCTTGGGATAATCGTTAATCGAATTGGTTACTTGGATGATGTTATGTGCTATGGTAAATTGAGTTACCAGTGCAAATTAGAGAAGTGGGCCTATCAATTGAATAGTGTTGTGGTTTCCCAAAGTTTTATATTATGTTGTGGAATTGATAGAGTGTAGTATGGTGGTCATTTGAATTATTGGTTTGAAGGAATTCACTTGGAGGCTGGTTTTGTTATAATTGCTCTCATTGTTGTTTTAGTTTGAAATCTTGGTCTTTCTCATTATATTTGGAAGGAAAATTATGTCTATGTGTTATGCATACTTGCTGAGTTCATTTGGAAATTGATTCGCCTAAGTATTTGTGCTCTTAGGAAATATGATTGATTCTCCTAAAGCCATTTCTTGTGTGGAATTATGTGCTTGGGGAATATATCATACAAAAAGGAAATTGAATTTGACAGAGGTAATCATGGATAATCATGCCCAAAACTATCAAAGGGATATGCAGGAGAATATAAGACTTTTAAGGGGACATTATGATCTAATCAATGGTAATAGAACCTTGATATTCTCTATATATGAACTAAAGAATCAACAAACCTATCAAAATGCCATCATGATGGATATTCTAGTCAAACAAAAAAGACAATTACAAGATCTCAAGGAAGATAATGCCAAACTCAAGGCCATGGTTATCTCGCTTAGCAAGGATTCTACTTATTCGATGCTTGAAAACCTCAGTAAGCTCCTTTTCCATAGAATGCGAGGAAGCAGAAAATGTGCATCAACTTCAAGAAGGGACATAGATCGACAAGCAAGAATTGTTACTCATGAACCAAGCTCAGGATTATGCCATGAATGAATGTGCTCATTATTAATTAAGTTATAATCATGTTTTGTAAGTTTCTTTTATTGCTCGACATGTTTTGTAGAATATATATGACTAAATGCATTAGGATAGGTTATATAAGAACAAGAGGCACAAACTATTGGCCTCGTCATGCTACAAATTTTGAGTAAAATTGCTTAAGCTTCTTGCTTATTCTTTATAAGCAAGTGTTGTACTGCTATGCTGCAACATCTTTTAATATAAATCTTTAAACCATTCTTATTAAAAAATATATATCGCATATTAGATTATACATAATTCACATTACCTTTTATAATACAAATACAAATTACCTTTGAATATAACACATTTTTTTACAACATTCCCTCCACCATTAAAAACAATGATTAGTTAAATTTATGTTTATTAAAATTTAGACTTTGAATTAGACACATTGTTATTAGATTTTTGTTTTTATAATACTAGAAGGTTTATACTTTTGGGTTACTCATTTGAACCTAAAGTGTATCAATGTGATAATTAGGTTACGATGGAGACATTCATTTGAACCAAAAGTGTATCAATGTGATAATTAGGTTATGATGGAGACAAAAATTGTATTGATATGATAGTTAAAATAAAATATGATGGATCCCACATGTAGGTGTTTGAATGTGAAGTGACCATCAGTCCCACGCCCCTTTGCAAGGAAGGGATGCTTGGCAAGGTGGATAGGTGGCTTGCGGCATGCATGGAACAGTTGGCATCTCCTTATGAGACGGCCTAGAAGGTGGTTGTTCAACTAGCACTCGTATTAGAGGTGAGGAGGGAGGATAGAATGTGAGGTTAGGTCGACTTGTGAGGTCATAATGCAAAGAAGGTTGAAGGTATGTTTCAAATTGCCATTTTTTTGGAGAATGTGGAGGAAATTTGTGAGTTGAATTAGTTGATGGCTCACCCGCATCGATCCAAGGCGTTTCCTGGGGATAATGAGCTCATATTGCCTACACTCCGCTATGATGCCATTCTGGTCGGGGCTTTGTATTTACCACGAGGTGCCTTGGTTCTGGGTCACTTGGTCATTGGTGGGTGCACTTTGTATTGCGAGGGAGTGAAGCAGGTTATTGAACGACTATGCCTATTCCTTATTTGGAACGATGGTGGCCGGAAACAAGGGCCTTTCAGTGCCATTGTGAGGATGAGTAGATCCAATGGTAGTGGGCATGTGAGGCGAGGTTCGCGTATTCCTTGAGTGCAGTGGGAGATTGTAGAGGTGAAGGAGCTCTTCTTTTGTTGTGTCTTGGCCAAAACTCAACAGGTTCTTGGCTGCGTTGAGCAACAAATCAAGTAGGAATAGGAGTAGTCGGAAGCGGAGGAGGCGTAGATGGAAATGGAGGCATGGGTTTGGGATGCAGGTTCCTTGTAAATGCAAGATACCAAACATGCCAAGGCGGTGTTACTATACTAGCACATGAAAACTCTCTTAGGGAAGGTGCCGATGAAGAGCCAAGGAGGAAATATTAAGCTGTTGAGGCAGGTCGAGGAGAACCAAGAGTGGAATAAGAGGCAAATCCTAAAGATCAACTCCAATTTGAATCTCATTGCCATGGTTGTGAAGGAGTTGGTCAATCGCATCAATATCCTAACTAAGATTACCATTGACATGGTGTTCAAGCCCAAGCCTCTTGAAGGGCAGTCAAGCAAGCCCTCTTTGGCTTCAGAAATGCATGTCATTTCGATTCCTAATGATGCTTAGGATGGTGGTATGGTTCTTATTTTTTTTTTTGTTTATTTGGGATGATGTCTAGTATATTTTTTGCTGCATTATGACTTTGGTTTCAAAGTTCAAAAATGTCATCATTGTGTTTTGTGTTTTGTTAGCTCTCTATACTTATCTTAAGAAAACATTCAAACGTGCTTATCTTAAGACAACAATAAAAGCCCAAGGGCCACCACCAACCCAACAACAAACACATTTATAGCAGTGTGACATACATACTTGAATATCCACGTCCTGCAACATGAAATTGTATTGCTGGAGCAATGACTCAACCTAATTTTCCTTCACGACAACAATTACCTTTATGGCAAAACTGGAAGTGGGACATACGTGCAGCCTGGATATCCATTGATTTCTATTGAAATTTGATAGTTGGAGCAATGGCTCAACGGAATTTTCCCTCGCACAACGATTACCTTTATGGCAAAAGGTGGATATCCACGTCCTTCAACATTGATTACTGTGGAAATATTCAAGGAAATTGTACCATTAATACCTACATTTGGTGTCCCTTAATAGCTGAGGTTTATTAGTGAGGTGGAAAATGTGGTTCATGTGAGTTTCATAAAGTCACAGATCTTCATACGTCACCCTAAGTACACCACGACTACGTTTGGCTGGAATTGATTAATGAAAGAGAAAATGTGGGTTGGTCAGGTGATGGAGGAAGAGAAAGAGCAGAGATCATAGCCGTCTCTGAGTGTCTATATATCCAACACACTGGCCCTTCCTTGGGGGTAATGAGTAGAAAATCTATTCACCCTTCTCTCCCTCATCTTCTTGTCATTGAGTAGCGTCTGTTGTTTCGGTTGCAGATTGCTTGATGCGCTTCAATTGCTGTCAGATTCTTCCATGGCTGAGTGCGCAAGTTTTACATGGCCAATTTGGCCACAGAAGACAAGGTTTCCCTCGCCATAACGCTGGCTCTCAAGGCCAAGTAAGTACATAGATATCTTTCAAATCCCAAGCTCGCAATATTCAATTCAAAGGATTTCGTCTCTCAGTGATCACTATTTTTATCTTTTAGGAATTCATTTGCTTTTGTACAGACTAGAGAGCTCATGCACTTAATTCCTTAATGTATCACATAAATCGTGCTTTTGGTTTCTATAAAGTGATTGCTTGTTATTCGTTATGTCATTTGTTTTGAGAAGTAGAACAAATCCATTTCCAGCCTCATGAAAAGATGGCTCATTTTATGGCACCTGAGGAGGTTGAGATCTTTAAATCGATGGAGGAGTGTACAGAAAACGATATATTGATTCATTTAAAGCCTGTTCTCATCGTGGCCGCCACAAGACTTTTTGCCAGATCCCAAAGCATGGCTTTTACAAGCCATATGATGTCCATAAAGTATTACTTTTACTAATTGTTTAAGATCTCTCTAAAAACACTACTATGGTCTATGTCATTAGTTTTTTTTATTTTACTCATTCTAAGATAATACAATTTATTCTTTCTCTCAAGCTGGTTTCACTTATCTTCTCTCTCGCAAGCTTTATGTAATCTTTCTACTAGCTAGGCTCAGTGTGAAAACTTCACATGGTATCAAAGCTTTGTTGCTAGGAGAAAGCGTATAGGCACTTTATTTGCACGTTTAGGAGCAAGAGCATGCTAAATCTAAGGGAGAAATACACAAAGGCGGCAGTATGTTAACTGCAAAATCTAAAAATTGCTTCAAACTTTGAAGAGGTGTTCGTTTTAGAGAGTCTACAATAGTTCATTTGAAAGGTTTTTCCGATATCTGAAATGGATTTTTTGCGGAATTCAATTGTTCGTAAACTTTGAATGCTGGAAACTTGATTGGCGGTTGTTCGGTTCTTGATCTTCATAAATCTGCTCCAAAGCAGCTCTGAAAATTCTTTTTCTTCACTTGATTTTGCTTCATGGATTTTCTCTCTCAGGATTCTTTTCTTCCCTATTCAATCTTTCAGCAACAGATTTGATTTTTTTCACTGATCGCGGTAGCCTTACGTTATTTGGGAAAATCTAGGCATGCCCTTCGCTGGCAGCGGCTGTGGTATGCGGCTCTATTCCCAGCGGAACTTCCACTTCCCGGACCTGCTTACACAAGACCTCAATCAAATGTATTGAGTGCTTCGGGCTTCACGGCCTGCTTACACAAGACCTCAATCAAATGTATTGACTGCTTCGGGCATCACGGCAGCTGTTAGACAACACATCACCTATTCACACACCTGACAACGCTCTTCTTCTTCGAAATGCTTTCCACAGTAATTATGTTTCAATGAACACCTGCAAAATGACCTTCCAGTCGACTCCACGCAAATTCCCTCTACGCAATCTGCATTCAACCTTTCTCCAACGCGGACCGGGCGAGTGGCTTCACGTCATAAAAAAACCGATTGCTTCTCTACTTTGTGCGTGGGGCAGGGATCTTTCTTCACCGGCATCTTTCACAACTGACGACTTCAATTCTCCTCTTATAACCAAATTTGTGATCGACTGCAAATCTGTGTATCAATTCTTGGCAAAACCTTTTAATTGCAGGATTTTTTTTGAATAACGTAGAGTATACAGGCGGCTTCCTGTGCGGCTCAACTGGTGTGTCTTCTACGTCAACTTGGAATAATACGTGGGCTAGGGCACATACTNCAATGTACAAGTAGCTGAAGAGCCTTTGGAGAACAATATGGAAGGTATGGGAAGTGACCCAACTTTAGTCAACTATAAAAAAATTGATGTTGTCTCAACTCTGGTAGGAATACATAAAGGCACTAAAATGAATGCAAATGAGACACCGTATTTTGAGGATTATGAATAAGAACATAGTGATGATGATATTTGTGCTATAGTAGAAATTCAACTTGGTATAGTTACATCTCCATAGTTGGCAGTTGAGAAAACTTCCTCTCGAAAATATTTTGTCGATGGTGGATTTGTTTTTAAGTTATTCGATGAAATGTTGCATTTCAAAGAAAATGCTGCCATGGAGGAGGAACTATGTACGATTAAGGATTTGCAAATTTTGGACCTCTGAAAGGTATGGGTTATTTTTCAATGCTATTTTTAGTTCTTTTTTCCAAAATCAAAGTTTCCAAATTCCATTTTTTGAAGCCTCCTTTTGCCCAATTTTTATTGGGTAAAAAATGTTTACTGTAAAAATTGCCAGGATTTTATATAAGCTATATCATAAAATCCTTAGAAATTAAAATATTTTTAGAATAGTATCGCTAAATAATTTATAGTTGGAATTTTGGGAATTGGTAAGATTCACCAAGGTTTATACACTTTTAAATAAGTATGGATCCTTAAAATTTTCCCTACTTACATGAAGTTGCAGGGTTACAAAAATCACTTGTGAATACTAAGAACCGTTGAAGAAACATAATAGATGACAACGTTCGATATATTGATGTTATGTATACAAAATTTGATAGAACTATGGTTGATTTAAAAAATAAAAATGCGCAAGCCAAAATAGCATATGATATTGAACTGAAGAAAGATGCATAAACCATAAAGAGTATGGAAAATGAGTTGAGAAAAAGATTGGATGTTTTGAACATTCTGCCTCTAAAGACTGCTACTAGTGAGGAAGCATGATAGAAGAATGAACTCAAGTAGAAAGAAAAATTAATTTAAAGTTTGAAGAAAGAATTTGAAAACAAATGGAGTGAAGAGTTCAATAAACATGTAGCTGAGATAGAGAAATATAAAAGAAAAGAGCCTGAAAAATGCAAAAAATCATTTCTAAGAAGGAATAAGAATCTAAAATTTTTAAGGGACAGAGTACGGGTTTGATTTCTACTAAAACTTATGATCCCATTGAACACCAATGGGATTTATACAACTATGAGTGTTCTATACAAACTCGAGAGAAGACACTGAAGGAAGTTGTTGGAGCAATAGAAGTTGGTAAAGAAGTCAAAGAGCGGTTGAAAAAGTATCGTTCCTTCTTAAAAATGTAAGAGAAGTCCGTGATGGAAGCTCTTGCATCAATGAACGCTAGAGGTGATATTTCCGGGTCATCAACCATACATGAAACATTGAAGAAGAATGTAGATGAGAGGGACGCTGAGATTAGAGAGATCAAAATGAAAATATTGGAGAACAAACAAGTACAACATTTGGGATGTAAGAATGAGATACAAGAACTGAAATCCCAAATTGCTACTCTGCAGCAGAAGACCATTCTTCAGGAAGTAGCGGTTATATATACTCTAGATGATACAGAGTTGAGGGAACAACGGTTGGAGACAAAGGCACAACAACTGAAGAAAAAATTGGCTGAAGTTCAATCTGAGTTGAATTATACAAAGAGTCTTCTTCAGCAAAAGGAAAATGAACACTAGAGAAATATAAGAAAATGTGGAAATGTTGAAGAAGTACATTGAAGATAAAAGTAGATTTCAAGATAATTTCGTAAATTGTAGGAAGAAAGTGAAAGAATTAGAAGAAAAATTAAAATATGCACTTGCTGCAGCTTTTGAAGAACAAGAAGCTTCTAGACAAGGCAAGAGAGAACGTACACATTTTTCTTGCCAGAGAAGAGGAGTGCTTGTAGCCTAAACCTCCCAAGCAGTCTAGAACTCTAGAATAACATTATTTATGTATGATTTGTAAGGAAATACTTTTGAAGGTTTAATACATAAATTGATATATGTGTGCATGTATTTCTTGGGGATGTATATGTNAGTTACCACATTTTTAATTTTTTTCATATTTTTCATATTTGCCGAGTCTTTGCCGAGTCTTATCCGAGTCTTATCCGAGTCTGCCGAGTCGGCCGAGTCCCAAGCCAGCCGAGTATTTGCCGAGTCCGAGTCTGACTACATTGGTCTTAACTATTCATGAGCTTTCCCTCTTGGATTGGCCACTTGATTCCATTTGCTCTTCTTTAGATTGGCACTAATTTCTTGATCCTCCCGTCACCTTTATTATACTTCAAAAAGACAGACGTTTTGCTAAAGCTACTTTCTTATATCACCTTGTGCTTCATTGTCTAGCTTTAGTAATCCTATTTCCTAGGGATACCCCCCTTGAGTTGGAGGAGAGCAAACCTAAAGTGTAGAGGATAGTTTGCTTAGGGAACAATGGTAACCGTCCTAGTAGATCCCTCTCGGATTGCACCTTCTAGTTTAGGGATTTTATCATTAAGTGCGGGTTGGGGTGGTGACGGGACCACAAGCCTTTCACATCACATGAAGCGCTCCCATAGCTAGGTGAAAACACTTTCAAAGCAACAAAAAGCTAACATTTGTAACGATCTTCACTTCCATTTCTCATGTGACCATAAGCAAACATCAACATGTGTCCACAGAAGATATAAAGACCAAGCTCTCATGCTGTGAAGAAATTTACACACAAAATATAAGCAGATCACTATTGCAATGAAGAGAGCCAAACTTTGAATGTGATTATTCCAATCTATTCAATGTTGTTTTATAGAACATGATTCTCATAGATGAAGCACTGAGAGTTGAATTCCCAAGAGAATTGAGTTTTAGTATACAAGTCACTTCTAAGAAATGTTATTTATTATTAAATAAAAATTCATATAAATATATACAATACAAGGTTTGAAGAGTCAAATTCCCAAATAAAGACTTTGTTAGAAGATTATTAAAAATTGTAAACACTTTTAAATATTCAGCAAGAATATCTCAATGTGGACTAGTTATTGCTTGCACAAATGTTTTTATGCTTGAAATTTACTGAATCCTGCCCCAAGACAGAAATGTGCCAAATGTTGTCTTTGGATTATGAATCAAAGAGCTGAAAAATACATCTCAGTTATACTATTCTCAATATTATTTACTATTGGTCTATAAATTGCTTGAATATGTTTAGTTTCCTATATTTTTACTTACTATATTTTCCAACAAAGCTTCATAACTTTGGACTTAATAGCTTATTTTCTGAATAAGCATGCCTTACAAGAATGAAATAGCAAATCTAGAGGTCTTTTTAATGATTGGGCAATTCTCAGTACTTTATCTCTACCTTATTTGGCTGTGTCAACTTCTCTGGTTTGATGGTTTTCTGTTCTAATATGCTGTGTGCAAGTTCAGGTTCCAATAATTCCAGGTCATGTTTATTCGATCAATGATACGCTTTCTGCAGAAGCTGCAGCAGAAGATTATGCATTTGGCCTACGACAACTAGTGAAGACACGGACAATTGATGTGGCAAAGAGTAGCGACTGCCCAAAATTTGATTTGATCCTCTTAGGAATGGGAGCAGATGGTCACATTGCATCACTCTTCCCTAACCATCATCTTCTTGATGAAAAAGAGGAGTGGGTTAGTTTTGTAACAGATACTTCTAAACCTCCTCCAGAGAGAATAACATTTACCTTACCAGTTATTAACTCAGCTGCAAATGTTATAATAATTGTAACTGGAGCTGGTAAAGCAGATACACTGAGAAAGGTGTTGGGAGAGGAACTTCCACGAGGTTCTCTGCCAGCACAGATGGTTTCTCCAAAAGATGGAAATCTTGTTTGGTTTGCTGACAAGGAGGCAGCCTCAAATTTAGCTGCATATCACTGCCATTCATGATTTCTACCTAGTCAAATGTTACTCAAATTTAAGGACCTATTGATATATTATGCCAAGCTCTTTCCCCATTTTGGTGAGGACTAGCAAAGACTATGGAGCTTAGAATATTGATTGTGTTGTGTTTGGTGGTGAGTTCTATAATTCTGTTTAAATTGAAGCAGTGATGTTTGAAGTATTTCTCATCATGAGATTTCAGTCTTGTGTAAATTTTAGAGGTTCTCATGACTATTTTGCTTGCATTATGCCCTTTTATTTGTGTCATATTCTCTTTTTACAATGGATGCGAATCAATTAGGATTCTTCGCTTTGATGCAAAGAAAAGTTGTCTTAAGTTACTATTATACATTAATTCACCTTTATGTTCAGAGGACTCTTCAAATCTATACGAGCATCAATTTGCGTGTTGTCATTTCAAAAATAAGATAGAATCTTTTTGTCTAAGATTACTAAGTGGTCCTTCCTTTGGATCTGCTGCATAGTTATTTCATTTCTTTGAAGACTCGCCATTTTTTTTTAAAATAAGATGTCAGACAGCATTTTATGATGAAGACTAGCCATTTTATTTCAAAATCAGAAATCTCAGACTCACTAATCATCAAATTTAATTTTAAAATCTAGAACTTACATCCCTTGTCTCCAGCAAAATTTCTTTGGGCAATTTTCTGCCACAAATAAATACTCCAGCGTCAGAACACAGCCAGCATTCTTTGAACTCGTCCTGTTGTAACGTCTTGTGCCCATCAGCATGCTACATATGACACATTTGTCTGCCCGTCAAACTGTACTCACGGAAATATGTTGAGGCAGTTTTACCTGTTTCTCAGATTCCCAGTTTTTTGAATTCGATTCAAAGACTCAGCTTTGATACCATAAAGAAATATTCACACAAAATATAATCAGAACACAATTGCAAAGACAGACCAAAGTTTAACTTTTTTTGTTGCAATATCTTCCATGTTCTTTTTCACAACATAATTCACATAGGTGAAGCACAGAAGATAGGGTCTCATGGGAGACGAATTGTCAAGAGGCAATTTTCTGATACTAATCACTTGTTTACGACTTATTATTAACTCAAATTTATTATAAAGAATATACAATAATATGACCATTATAGTGATACTCTTATCATCTTCAAGGTTTTGAATAAACAAACTTTCAAAATAAAGCGTTTGTGTTTGGTAGAATATCAATTTTATTAGCACTTCAAATACTGAGCAAGGATATCTCAATGTGGACTGCCTATTGCTTGCAGACATATTCTTATGCATTCTCCCGATTCTCAATATTATATTATATTGGTATGTAAATTGCTTGAATATGTTTGGTTTTCTCTCTTTTGACTGTTTTCTATCAAAGCTTCATAATTGGTGGACTTTCGACGATTTTCTGAATAAGCATGGCATCTAAGAGTGAAAGAGAAACTCTTAAAATGTTATTAATGAACGGAGATTTCTTATTACCTACCTTATTTATACCTCATTTGGCTGTATCAAATTTTCAATCAGAACTTACCTTGTGAAGAATAAGTTCGTATGGTTTGGTTATCTGTTCTAATATCCTGTGTGCAAGTTGAGGTACCAATAATACCAGGTCATGTTTATTCACTCAATGAAACACTTCCTGCGCAGGCTGCAGCAGAAGATTATACATTTGGTCTATGGCAACTAGTGAAGGCGTGGACAAGTGACCTGGCAAAGAATAGCAACTGCCCAAAGTTTGATTTGATCTTAGGAATAGGAGCAGATGGGTACCTTGTGTCACTCTTCTTGATAAAAAAGAAGAGCAGGCTACTTTCGTAATGGACTTTCCTAAACCTCGTGCAGGGATGATAGGGTTCACCTTACCAGTTATTAACTCAGTTGCAAATGTTATAATGGTTGTAACTTGAGCTGGTAAAGCAGATACACTTAGGTGTCGGGAGAGGAGCTTCACTGCCAGCACAGATGGATTATCCAAATATGGAATTTTGGTTTGGTATTTTAATGAAGAAGGAGCATCAAAGATAGATATCACTGCCATTCATGATTTCTAAGATGCCAAATGTTCGTGATTTATTGTGCCAAGTGATTCTTCCATTTTGGTGATGAAAATCCTCTCGGCATGAATATCTTTGGTTGCAACGGATGAGAGTCAATTGAAATTCTGTGCTTTAATGATGCAAATAAAACGGGGGTTTGATTGATATGAATGTCTCATTTCAGGTTTGAGAAATATTCATTGGTTGTCTAATTTGTTATTATACATTAATTCATTTGTATGTTCACAGGACTTCAGATTGATGGGTAGAAGTATTTTGTGTGATGTCATTTCGGAATTATCTTGGAAATACATTTATTATTTGAGCAAGTGGGAATTGTATTGTGATCATTTGCACGGATATTTTCATTTCCTTAATATATGTTGGAAGCCTAATCCATAGGGATTACGGTTCCATGTGTAAATATTTCAGTTTAAGTTATTTTGAGGAGCCATGTACCTTTGGGATGTGAAAGGTCAAAGGTCACTTCCCCACTGTATAAATAAAATTTTCACGTTTAATAAAAATCATTCACCATTGGAGTTTTTCTTGGCAATGGTATCAAAGCCTTGACTATTGTGAACTCCATAATTGCTCGTCCTCCTTTAGTTTGCTCCCGAGCACTACCTCCCTCTCAGTCTGGCACTACCTCCTCAGTTTGCATACTGCTCAAGTATCAGTAAAGTGTTTTTGTCTTATACCCTAATTTTTGTTCATGCTATGTTAGTTTTATTGGTATTGTTTATCTCTAATATGCGTGTGTTATTTGTGCCCCTAGTTCGAGTACTATTCATGCTAAGTGTTCACTGATGTTTTTACCTGTGTTTTCTCATATCTTTGGTAACCCTAATCCGTGCTTTCATATTCAATGTCTTGTTATGGTATTGCGTGTGTTGTTAACTAATATATTCCAGTGAGCATCAATTCCTATTAAATGACCTCTCTGCCTATGGTTCTTTGTGCGATTTAGGTGATACTTGTCTAAGTGCAGTGCATGTTGGCTAGTCTTGTAAATTTCCTTAAAAATCCACACTAGAGTTAATGTATGCCATATTAATTAATTAATTAAACCCAATTGCCATAGTTAAC
>NWUY0300005722.1:1907-15117 GCA_004151065.3 Larix sibirica
CTAGCAAGCCATATTAATATTAATAATATGGCTTATATACGCCGATCGACGTATATCAACCACATTTAAATGTGTGGCCATGGTTGATATACGCCGATCGACGTATATAAGCCATATTATTAATATTAATATGGCTTGCTAGTTTATATTTATGTGTTAAAATTATAATGGCTATGTTAGGGAAGAATGTAAAGTTGATGCGTAATTCTGTGGAGTGCGATTCGAGTTTTATTATGGACAATGTCAATATTACAAGTAGGATTTATTATGGAGTGTTAAAAGCTTAATATGGGGGATAAAATTTAGATAAAAAATATAAAAAATAACGTTTGAAATGTAGAAGTATTTGGAGTAGAATCGGCTTAAAAGATGACATTATGGACTTTAAAAACAAATCCGAAGTCCATCTTATTGCGGCTATTCTGCCTTAAAAGATTATATATATGTCATAGATGCAGTAACATACATAATTTAATATTTAAATATTCCCCCAAAAAATTATAATTCACATTAATTTTGAGATTGATTGTATATGGAACCTTGTGAAATTTTTTAAACATGCATGAATTAGTAGAAAACCCGAGACGAAGCCATTAGTAGGTTAACAAAAGGGGCATAAAGTCATATGTAGAAACAAGACAATTAAATAATATGCTAAATACATGAAGTATCTAGAATAAATAACTTCTTTGCTTAGCTCGAAACAAACAAACTGGACTAAGCACAGAAACAAGGCGAGTTTACTCACAAGGGAAAATACTTGTCACACTTTGTAAAATACACCTTCCAAAAACTTGACCAAATTTAACTAGTTTAACCACCTTAACTAAATTTGACCTATATTTGTCCTGCCTTGGTTCTTTTGAATATTTTATATATTTTTGAGACGCTAAAATCTATGCAGTTGTTGAGTCGATTCTCCATTCCATACATGCCATTTTGATCCCATCATCATTGGAAAGATTGTTGGAATATACAACACTTATGGAAAAGAAGTATCCTTACCATGAAGTCGTAACCTGTGTAGTCAACAAGACATAAATTTATTTCTTAAAAAAAAGAAAAAGTGTAAACTCTCTACATATTCAAACATTGCAGAAATGGCCCATTTCAGTAATAAGAAAATCCATTTAGGTGCTCCCGATGAACAGTTATGTATCATTGGACCCCATAAAAATACAATCTTATTAATAAAAAATAGGCTAATTATAAGGTGTTCTTAATTATGTTCCAAAGAAACTTCTTTCCTGGGCAGCAGGAATACTAACAACACTACCAACGGATACAACTTGCCTCCGCCATTAATCTACATGATAGGAGCATTTCTAATTTCTTTTTATTTTTTAGTTTTACCATCATCCCTAGTTGGATGAGACACAGGGTGGCTCCTCATTTTCTAATGAGATACACTTTGGCAGGGTCTTGGTTGAATCTAAATCCTAATTGGCCATCAGTTACCTTTTATTTGGAACCCTTAATATGACACCACCCTTCATGAGAACTTCGCTCAACTTAAAAGCTCGAGAAATGCAACTGCAATTGGGCTTGCAAGAGAGGATTGTGGAAAGTTCAGAGAAGGTTACTTTAAAAGAGATGAAGGAAGATACCCAGTGAGCCCTCTACATTTCTATAAAGATGGTACTCCTCTTTTCTTTTCACTTAGATGACAACAAGTGTATCGATTAAGTAAATGTATTCTCATTCACGCAGAATGCTTGAGAGTGGACCAGGTAGTATAAACAATAGATTCAAATAATATCAAACAATGAACAAATGCAAATGAACAATTTACCAGTCAGACGACAAATATAAATCGTGGGAACTAAAATATTTAATTTAATAGCACACAGCCTGAAAACCTAGCTTTAAAAGTTTGAAATTTTATGTTCCTCCTAAAATATTAGCTCCAGTAGGTTAATTATTGGCCAAAAATCAACTAATAACCTAAATATTGGTCTAGTTACTGACCATACGAGCTCCTGATCCTCAAATGTCCTCCTGACCACAAAGTGCATTAACCTTCTATGTTGTATACCTCTCACTTAATGACTGAATGCATGTTTTCCACCTTTTCCCTTATATGTTGTGTGTGAACTGCCTTCTACCTTTGTTGTGTTTGTTCTTCCCTTGGTACCTTTTCTACGGGGTCAACACAATAAGCTTCTGCTGGGTTAACATGAATGGCTTGGATTTATGGTTGATTACTATAAGGTAGTAGCTGTGTTGTTCTGGCTATACGATATCTGTGGCTAGATCTGGGTCTTGTGAAAAGGCTAGACCTAGAACCAAAACTTATGCTGGCTAAGGAGATAAAACAGTAGAATGAGATGCTAACTATGGTATTCGTTGTTCCTTTGCCTTCGTTGTTAGGTCTCGATCATAAAGGTCGTCTCACTATCGATCACGAAGATTTGGATCTGGCTAGGTCTCTAGTTGGACCTTTAAGATCTGGATCTGAACCTCGAACAACTGCCTCTGATAGTTAATAAGAATGTGCATAAAGTCGAAACGTGGGAAGGTACGTAAAGTGCATAATCACCTGCTTCATCGACTGAATAAATTGGTTAATCAATAAGGTAAAGGCCAACAACTGACGCATCAGAGTGCCTAGAATGTTAGAAAGATGAATTGGTCCCAATCCTGCTGTAGGCTTTCAAAGATACAAAATAATTTGTGTAGACAAGCACGAAATTATGTAAAAAAAGATTTAAACTCTTTCACTTGCACATGACGGCCTGGATCTCTAGAATGTATAATACACACAATTTAAGAGTAAAGTTTGAATCACAACCAAATGATGGTTGGAATCCACTTACTGAAGACATAGACCCTCCTAACATTAGTGCTATCACCAAAAACTGCTTGCTTGATACGACTCAACATACTTGCCAACTAGCCTGTTGACTTCGTTTCTAACTATTAGGTTTATTAACTCGTTGCGTCAAACATTGAGCCCTTAGTCTTATTCCATTTCTTCACAAAGTGAACTGGTAAAAAAAATCTCCAATTTTATATAATCTGCGTGGGACTTTCTTGACTATCGTCGTCGTGCTTGGGGAGGCGGTGGATAGAGTTTTTATTTCAAAAAATGGCAATGTATTATAGTAGAAGCATTTTATTAAAAATACTATATATGCTTTTAAGTTTGTGTTAGGTTAAAATTGATCTCTAGATAGTAATTTCACAAGGAGAATATTGGATTGGAGGAAAAACTTGTATTTTATTAGTATATCAGAATAACAAATAAGGTGCCTTGAAGAATTACCATGAGTTCACAACTTTTTATTGTAATATTAATCTTACGCTCAAACTTCAAACATAGCTGAAAATACCTGATTCTTGCATGTCAAGGCAGAGATTCTCACTATCCCGATCCTATAGTTAAATTGCACACACCCTTGAAAACCATATTTAGAATTTCTATTCATTATGGCTAAACAAGGATTCCTGATTACATTCAATAAAAAATCATTACCAATAAAATTGTAAAACTAGGATAGAAAGCACACAATAGAGCGAGTGTACCAATACGCATCAAACCTGTAACAAAACACATTGAGAACCATCAATGCTCAATCCAAATACCTAAAAGACCAAATCAGAAAAATAAATACAGGTTTTAGTGATATACCTATATTGATCCTTGAAAACCCTATTCAGAATTTCTAGCCTCTAATAGTCAAATAAGGATTCCTGATTACATTCCATAAGAATCCATTACCAATTAAAAGAAGAATAAAAAAAGAGCACACAATATGAGTGTACTAATACGCATCAAGAAAGTGCCCATGCCAAAACACACTCAGAACTATCAAGCTCAATACAAATACCTAAAAGACAAAATCAACAAAAATAAATAAAGGTTTTGGTGATACATTGCCTCAACGTTCAAATGCAAATGAAAATTGATTGCAGATGAATAACGAGAGGCGGAGGGATGATCTATACCTAGCATTGCTTTTGCTTCAAGGGAACGAGTCGGAAAGACATTGATAAATCCAACGACGAGATATTGAAGCTTCCTTCAATGTGAATAACACATAAAATAAGAAATTTAATGGAGCGTAATCCAGGCCGGCTATATCATGGCCAGCAGGCCGTACAATCACCCGTACTTACTTGTTGTGCACATAACTGTGCTATTCTCATTTGTATCAACAGTATGACGCACCGGCTTAATTGTGTACAGATGGACAAATATGCCTAATCGTTATTTGTTTACTACCCATAATTTTGGATAAAATTTACTTACAAATTCGATTCTTCAACTTCAAAGAGCTATTACTTTCAGGAAAATACTCACAAACAGTCGGAATTATACTATTCTCTACACTAAAATGCGTACTCTTTAAAATCCATTTAGTAAGCATAATTTCATAAACAATCTACCTCACTTTCAACCTTGTCGAGCTTGAGCTTGAGACACTTGAGATGTGCTAAAGGGAGACGCTGCAAATGTTGCTAACCATTAAGGGATGGAAAATAACAGTATGCATGGTTAAGAGTTAGTATTCAGCTTACACTGTCTTACTAACAAAGTCACCCATCACAGTAGGCATGCAACTTGCCAAGTTTTATGAATGCAGTGTAAGGACTGCAAAAAAAGGAAGTCTGCAGCAACAAAGGGAGTCTACACAATGCAAAAGGCTGACGCTGATGACATCACGCAGCCCCCCTCATGGGGCACCAATTTCAAGAGTTACGTCATAATTTCAGAGCCAATTATATGTAAGATAAATAGATTTTCATAAAAATTAGTTTAATAAAAAAATTATAATTATATAAGACTTTATAGATCAAACAAATTAAAATGTTGTAGAAGGTAGATTAATCGGAGGTGAGTGATCCATATATATCTTACTACGCAGGACATAAAAAGAAAAAAATCCTAAACACCTTTATCTTTGTTGATAATGATGTAACCCACCATTTTAACATTATTTTGAAAAATTCATTAAAGGTGATGCGTTGCATTAATTTAACCTAATTCAAAAGGGTTTGTAGAAGTTTTTAAGTTAAATTTAAAAGAGTTAAACTTCATATGTGTTTGAAATTTAAATTGTAATTTTTGAATAATAAAATTATTACTTTTAAATAAAAAATAGATTAATATGCGATATATATGATTCTATCAATCTAAAATATTTCTTGTAAAATTATAAACCAAAAATTTATATTTCCCCTCCCATTATTCTTAATTACCAAAAAAATAATCAACTCATGATATATTTAAAATATTGCATCAAGATTTATGGAATTTATAGTCCAAACATATTAAATATAAACAACAGGGTTCAAAACTTTTCATAAATCAAACAAAATATTACCTATAATAATTATATAAAAAAAACATAAAAATTAACTCAAGCTATAAAAAAGTTTTCAACCCCAAATCTCATTACAACTTACATTAAGTTAACTTTAACTTATAAGAAATTACAAAATATCAAGAAAAGAAATCTTAAGAATTCCCTTGCAAAATCACATTGAATATAGACACGGAGTTTTAAGGCCCCCACAAGTCAAATAAATCAAGAAATCAAATCTTACAAAGTCCATTGCTTGGTGTCAAGGAAATGTAACCACTTATAAAAAAACTATAATATTAATATTAATTCAAATAAATGCAACCATTTATTAAAAAAACTATTATATTGATATTAATTTAAAAGGATAGCAGTTATAGTGTTTTAAAGTTTTTTTTTTCACTTGAAACGTTTTAGTTTAATTTGTGGGCAGCTATGAACCCCATCTTCATATTAATGTGATATGAGTTACATTTTTCTATGTGTTAGCAAACAACATGTCTTTTATGGGATTTGAACATGGATCTCAATAATGAAATCCCAAGGCATTTATTATTTTTATTAATTGGACAAAAAACTCTACTTAAAAATAAGTTTTTAACAAATTTTTGTAGAGGTGATTTTTAAAGTTCCACGTCATGTAATCCTTTAGCGGATTTTGTAGAGGCAACAACCAAAGGTTTATGCAAGAATTGGGCTTTAGTGTGCAAATTTGGCATAGACACACTAATGCTCCATGACCCATGTGCATTAGGGCGACGATAACCCAAAAAGACATTGGTGCTCCATTTTGGTCTTTGTGCATTATTGCTCCACTTTGAAGTGCTCTATGAAATGTGTATTGGAGAGGCAACAACCCCCAAAATGACATTCATGTTCCACATCCATGATTCATTATAGTTTTCCATCAATATTGCATGATTCATGCACAGTGGAGGGGCAATGACCCAAAAAAAGACACTAGTGTTCAACATTGGTCATAGCACAATGTTACTCCACATAAGCCTAGACACACCAATTCTTCATGATTGATGCCAACTGGAGTCTTAACAACCAAAAAAATACACAAGTGCTCCACTTTGGTCTTGGTGCACTAGTGTTTCGCTTTGGTATAGGCACATCGGTCCTCCATGCCCAATGTACACCAACGGGGCAATAAATTTAAAAAAGCACCAATGCTCCAATTTGGTCTTCGTGTACTAGTGCTCCACTTTGATATTAGTGCACCAATTCCCCACTTTCACCTTAGAATATTGGTGCTCCACTATAATCATAGAGCACCAATGCTCCATTCTGGTCTAGATGCATTGCAATGCACTAAATGACACTAATTCTCACCCTCATGCATGTTCATGCAATTTCTCTTAGATGCATAGTTTGTGTACGATCTTCCATTATAGTCTTGAGCATCAGTGCTCCTCTTTGGTCTCAAACAACAATGCTCCACTTTGGTCTTAGAACAATGATCCTCCACTTTGGTTTGGGCACAATACAATGTTCTTACATGTTCACATAGTTTCTCTCAAATGCAGTCTGCTATGCTTTAGTTTGGTGCATTAGTGCTTCAATTTGGTTGGGGCACACTACGCACCAAATGGTATATGTATTTATTTAACTTGTTAAGGAGGTGGAGAAAACCACAAAGATGATGCTTAAAAAGTTAAAAAATATAGGCCCTTATTTCATTTCTACATTTCACATAAGAGCAAAGAAAGATGGGGCATTGGTACTAGAGGATGAAAGACTAAAAACCATGAATGGGTAGACCAAGAGGTTTCCAATTGGGAAACCCTTCCTCTCCCTCTTCATTAAATAATTCCTCCCCATTGTAATTTTTTTTTGATGAATTTTCCTTTGAAATCTATTAATATGCAATATGTACATTTTTTTTAAAAAGTGGCCTACCATTACATTCTCCACAAGCAAGTGAAAAGCTACTAAGTGAGGCTGGATAAAGCCAAGACACACCACCACGAAGTCAAGTTCACAAGAAAAATAAAAAACAAAACAAGAATTGCTTAATCCAAAACGCCCTAAATAATCATAGTTACAACCATAAAAAACAAAGGACATAGGCTCAAGTAAGATAGCCCCAATTAATAATGATCCCACCCACAAAAGGAAGATGATCACCATTATTTAGGGCCTCACCCCGACATATAGTAAAGGGATCAACGTCAATGGGTGCAATAGGGTCCCAACCATTAATAGGGGGCTTTAGAGGCTTGGAACCTTTTGGGATCATCATTGTTGATGTGGGGAAATGTTTCTCCACACATGGGGGCCTAGGTATCTTGTGTGTGCTTCCCCTCCTAAACTTGTGACTTGCTCAATGGCAGGGCCAACCCAACCAAATCATCAAACCTAGAGTGAACTGAACCAATATGGGAGGGAAGCCTCTATGGGATACACTGAGATCTCATTGAGATGACCTTCTATGCAAGTATTGGAACACAATCACTTATATCCAATGGTCGGATTGGATCAAGCAAAGGAAATGGCCTTACCCCATTTCCATCTCACCGTGTAATGAGAATTCGAGCTTACGTTGTAAGTGATATAGGATAAACACATGTATTTGCTCCACTATAATATTATTATAATTACCTAGCAATATTTTTTTCTTTAGGTTGGGCCCCATAATAAAATTCATAGTAGGGATGTTAATAAGACATTGTCAACCAAAGGCCTCCCCTAAAATAATATTTGTGACTACCACTAGAGGCAATTCTCATTAAACAAAAACCTAGTGCCAAGAGACAACCCTTTCCAAGATAGAAAGGGTTTTTAGTGTTTCCCCATCCTTCCAAATACTCGACACAACAAACATCATGAGTAAGATATTGACCTTTGAGGGGGTTAACAAAATAATTTGAAAATAAATTCCATGACATTTTTTTACCCAATGGCCACCGTTGTTTGATATGATACATGAAGAGGATTTTCTAGCCTTCCTTTCCTTTGAAAACCCTAATCCCCCACTTAGCACACAACACCCACTCCTCCATTCTATATTTGATGATCCCTAACCCTCTAAACTCCTGAGGGATACAATATAATGCCTAACTGGATCAATGGAATCTGGTTAGATTCCATGTTTAACCTTGAGAAAACTTCGAAGGGCTTTCTCTAACCACTAATATGTTTCCCTATACATCACCCAAGAAGAAGAATATTACATATGAGTGGACTCTAAGAGTTTGGTGCAAATCTAAAATTTAGTTTCCCGTGTGAGAGGCTTGGTGTCTCACTTATCAATTTTATTTTCCACCATTTGAACAACCACATATGAAAGCTCCAAAGGAGAGGCCTTTAAAGAAAAAGGAAAGCTAAGGAACTTGAAAATCTCACTCAAGGATCGGCCACTAACTCTACTTGTAGCATTGAGTCTTGGCCCACTTGACATTAGACTCTAAAGTGGAGCTTAAAATTTCAAGGCAATCCATAATATGATTCCTTGGACTGTTAGTCTTTAATGATAGAAAAAAAGAAATCATTTGCAAAATGGTCATTGACAAGCTTTCCAATCGCATGCCCAATAAGAGAATAAATTGAATGCACCCCAGAGTCACTAGGGAGTTGAGTAGATAGCCTAGCCTTGACAAATGGAATGAAATAATCCAATTTCACCTAACTTGTAGTGGTTAATAAAGAAACAAATTAAGGCATTCATTAATAATGTTTCTACATTGTTAATGACATAGGGACCAAACCATGGATACTTAAGCATGGCCAAAATGAATGGCTACATAATTTAGTCATAAACCTTCATGAAGTCAACCTTGATAAATAATCCATCTGGGCCAACTATTTGAGCCCATTCCACACCATCCCACACAAAAACAACAATATCTACAATGTACTTCCCATGAATGAAACTTGTATGTTCAAGCCAAATGATATTTGGAGGAATATGCTTAAGACACAAAGCCATTGGGTTTATAAGTTTTTTTTGTTATTGTTCTTTGTATTTTATGGTTTTAAAACATTTTCTCTTGCATGGCCAAGCATGCATCATTGAATTGTTTTTTTTAAGGTTATATGGATTAATGACTTTCATTATGTAAGTCTTTCCCACTTCTTCCATGTATTGTTATTAGTCCTCATTTCCTAGCTAGTTTTGTTTGAGTTCTATTATTTTTACTGGGTTTGAAGGTTTTACCTCTCATTTACAAGTTAATGGTGGATTTTTTATTGTTTTGCAGTAGGACATTTGACCAACAAAAGAGGGGGAGTGCGACCAAGCAAGGGGTGCATTCTTTTGTAGCATGGGTGCCAGTTCAAAGGTGTTTTCAACTCCCTTTATATGTAGCTTCATATGATTTATCTAAGATGCACAATGCTCCACTTTGGTCCGAGTGCACTAATACTCCACTCTAGTTTCAAAGCATTGATACTATTAGCTCTCCACCTTGGTTTAGGAGTATTAGTTATCGACATTGGGTGTCTTTCTTGTAATGGATGAATGGTTTTGGAGAGTTTTTGTCAAATATTTTGAATGTAATGTCTAAGTGGTTTTGTAACTAAAAGAGACTCTCATTATATGGCCTGAGTTGTTTCACACAAACCATAGTTTTGTATGGTTTGTTTTATTATCGCTATAAAATTGTAAAATTCAATATCTCAACACATGTAAACATCTAGAATTTCATTCCTCTATTTATTTCTATAATTTTATTTCAATTTTCAAAATAAAACCTCTTTTATTTTTATTTTAAATAATCAATATTCTCATATCTAGTTTCATTACCTTTGAGTATATATGCACAAAGAATAAATACATAAAAGTATCATGAAAACGATAGAAGAGTTTTAGCTCTGGCAATTCAAGGCTCATTATTTGGCTAATACTTGTTGTTTATTTATAGCTACCCCTACCCATAGGGGATCCACCATGGGTAGATGTGATGAACAAACAACCTCACAATGACATTCATACAAAGATGCCATTAACTCCATAAAAGGAGACCATTGCATTGATTCCTCAAGGAAGATTGAATTTGAAATATCTTAGCATGAAGGCTTGGTGGAGACCCCATAGGTAGTAAATAATGACAAGCAGCAATAGAATGGACCAAGCTTTGAGAAAAATGATGGTGGGTGCCTAGGGAAACTCACAAACAATCCCAACAACAAGGTCACCTCAAAAATGCTGCGAGGAAAACTATAATACATGGAAAACCATGCGATCCTCTAAAGACTCCAGGAATGTGGGCCTCACGAGTAACCTTGAAGTGGTGGGACACAACACACTTGAAACTTGAAGGAACAATTGACCTCAAACTAGGATACAAGGGCTTCTTTATAGTGACCTTCTCATGTGCAAAGGACAGAGAGACAATCTTCAAATATAGTGTTAACTTTTAGGTTGCTTCAAAAGTGTTCAAACCTCTCTTGGGGTGTGCTTCATGCGATGTAGGTGCACGGTGAAACCCTAGTTGTCACATACCTAGTGACCACATGATTCCTTTGGGGCCACGGGGTACTCATACAACTTATCAATTTACCCACTGATACCCAAATTCATTTTTCATAAATTAATATCAAAATTTACAGGGGAAATGAATTATATGGTCGCCCAGATAAAACATATACATATACTAAAATGTACAGGCAAATTATAGAATGCATGCAATCATACCATGCCATGAAATTCATGCAATCAATTCATCACGTAACAATAATTAAACAATATGCACAACAAATAAATATACATAACATTTCATACATAGTTGGATAATTAACTTAAAATATCCTCCAACTGACTCCAAACTAAAGACCTTCCTCCCAGCCTATGGAAAGGCACTCTTTTATACTAGTTCTCTCTATAATAGAGGCCAACCCTGAGCTAGGGATATCAATCCACAAGAAGCTGTTTAATCCCCTCTACAACTATCCCAATCCACTAGCACTCCTCCCCATCAGTCTGCACAACCTAATGAATAGGGTTCCCTTCTCTAAGTTAATAGTCCCTCAAGTTCCCTTCTATGAGTTAACAATCCCTTGGGATATTTACCTAATTTTCTTTTGGGGCTCCAGCATAAGCCAACCAGGGATTCTCTGTGTCGGGATTCCAAGGAACTCAACTGTAATTTCATGTGTCCTTAGATACATCTCTAGGCTATGGTACAAGATGATGGCTACGAAATTATGATAGACTGATGATGTTGAATGATAAGAACATTATGATTGAATGAACTGAATTCTCACTAATATGTTTTCATGTTTAGAACTATCCAAGTGGCATGCATGGGTGATGAGAACTAGACAAGTGGCATACATGGGATTTGACACTTTTTCTCCTTCCAATCCCAAGATTAGGATAATTAACCCAAGATTATGGCTAATGCACTTTAATAAAGAGGGATTAATAAAAGTTAGGATAAAATGAATAATAGGATAATGACTTAACTTATAAGTCACTAGTGTCACCTCCCCCTTAAACCTCCCTTTCCCTCTTGTGGAATCATAGCCCCCATCTCATCTTCATTCTACTTAGTTTGCAGTATTCATGGTTTTTATATTGAGCGTAAAATGTACATAATTACATCATATTGGTCACACTAGACCATTCATGTCCGAATTCTAGCCATTTCCTCAATATTTACATAATTACATCATCTTGGTCACACTAGACCATTCATGTCCGAATTCTAGCCATTTCCTCAATATTTACATAATTACATCATTACATACTGGATTAAAAAATGGGGTGTTACATCCCCTCCCCTTTAATTTATGCACTTTCCTTGGTGCATATTAGCACTATGTACATATACAAAACTTCAAAACAACTGCGGGTATGCCTTCCACATAGTATTATCAAGCTCACACATTGCTTCTTCAGGGATGCAATGGGTCCACTGGACCTTTACCTGCTTGATGGCCCTATTTCAGAGCAACATGACTTTCTTGTCCAGGATACACATTGGTAGCACCAATATATCTCCTTTTAGTTCCACCCAAATCAAATCCCAATCAATAATGTGGTTAGGATCAGACACACATGTTTTCAATAAAGACACATGAAACACATTATGCACTTTTATGCAGGTAGAAAATGCAAGCTCATATGCAACAAACCCTATCCTAGCTAATATTTCAAATGGCCCACCATATATGGGTGATAGATTAGGACATATACCATGCTTTAGGGAACTTTTATTTGGCCTAACTTTTTGATACACATGTTCACCAATTGTGAAATCTCTTGCTACTATGCTCCTATGTTGTTTTCAAATTATGCCTGATTTTAACCATTTGCTCTTCATTCCCTTTAAGCAATTTTGGCCCAATTAGCACTTTGTCTGTTGGATTATCCCAACTGATCGGAGTATTGAATTTTTTGGCATACAAGGATTCAAATGGACTCATCTTTAAAGATGCATNATGAATACTATTTGACTATCAATGGCCCCAGGCCAACCCACATGTAAGACAACAACAAATCTAGGTTAGACATGGATGCCTCCCACCCCTAAAATTAACAATAGAAATAAAAAATAAAAGATGACTCTTCACACATTAAATTGTGGGGGTACATTGCGTAATTCCAATCACGATTAACATATATTGTATCTAAACAAAAGTATAACCCCCCCCAAAAAAAATCCTTAACATTTCTATTCCAACAATCTAAATTCTACATCAAGAAATACAGTTAACAAGACAAGGATGAACCATCCTGCTATAGTTAGAAAAATAATATATTAAAAGTTTTTTTTATTCTTGAATGCTCTCAATATGTATTATAGTATTATCATGATTCATGTGACTTCCCATTCCAGAGCAACTTGTTTTAAAAACTCAATGCATGAAAACTTTCTTAATTGTGTCTAACAAATAGTTTTACTGCTTCCAATGCTCAAAGCAATTTATGTGGACCGATATCATTTACACTTTAC
>NWUY0300005723.1:17379-28635 GCA_004151065.3 Larix sibirica
ACAATAAAATACAAATGTAATATACAAGTGAATATCTTCCGAAGTTACAAATACATCAACAATAGGTCGAAGCCTTTACATACACATAGTTGCATCCTTGGGAAGGAAGGTTCCTTCATGCAGTTGTCTTATTGCTAGTATAGTAAATGTTATTTACTAGTTGACTAGCTCTTACATCTCTAATACTCTACCATCTTCTAGCAACCTGTTCCTCAAAACTTGGGATCTTGGCTTGATATCCTAGCTTCTGCTTCCTGTGACCCTTGATTCTCTTTATTCTTGCAAACAACACTTAGTCTAGGTGGTGCAACTCGGATTTTTTAGTCTGCTGAGTTGCTGCCACCGTGTCTTTAGCCAAAATGAAGGGGTCAACAAGTCTTGATCACACCTATTGACTCGCCCTCAAGTCAACTTTGGTTACCTACTTTGCTACCACCCCAAATAAAGAGGCCAATTTTGGGACCACCTACACGACTTGTTGTTGGAACTAACAAATTTCAAGAGGAGATGGGCTCCAACAATGAATTGCTATGATTTCCAACTATTGGCCACGTCTTTTGGACTGTCTTCCTTTCCAGGTTTGCAAAATAGTACAGCCTTTGTAGTTTTTTGCATTTCTTCGTAACTTTTGGTCGCAAGGAGTGTAACTCCTACTAGGCTTAGTTTGTGGCTACAAATATCTAATCCCTTCGATTACTTAGCATGTCCATTTCTTCCTACTTATGTTGTTGAATAACTAGATCTAAGGTTGTTTTAGCCTCAACTTTTCTTGTAGGGCGTCCATTGGCTCTTCCTTTTCCTCTTGGTATTTGGCTAATTAGTGATGGTTGAGTGTACTTTGCCACTGTTCTCGGTCATAACCCTGAGTGGAATTCTTGCCTATTCCAGTTGTTGTAGCAAGGGCTCTATGTTTTCCATCAATGCTTCTGTTTTCGAATCACCTTGCTTGCGTTATGAATCAAGCTTGTTACCCCTCATATTGTATGAGGGTTACACATGGGATTTTAATCCCAAAGATCGAGCTTGCAGGTTGATTCTTTGGATGGATTGGGGTACATGTGAGCTTTGGCCTAGGCTTGCTGATCTCCTTGGATGGATTGGATGATGGTAGCTGTTGGATGTGATCTCTCCATGTTGTTTCAATGGTGATATGCTCTCCTCTTGGTGATATTGGCATTCTTGGAGTATTTTTTCTTAGCATTTATGCAATTATCTAACACTTTGTGCATTCATGGAATGGGGAACCATCAACTTAGGGTCTTCCTAAGTTTTAAGTGTTAATAGTTGCTCCTCGATGAAGTATTGCCAATGGGATGAAACACTCTAGGAGATAGTGGTAACTTCCATTTTTCATGACACATTGATCACCCCTTGATGGAGCGCCCTATCATTTTTTGGTTTAATTTGGCATTTTGATGACATGGACTATCATTTTGAGGGACCCCTAGGCTTATGTGCATGTTGATGATTTTATATGAAGGCCTTTCTATTGGAGCTTCCTAGCCTATTTGATGTCTCTCACAATTGGGGATGATGTATTGTTTGTTTTCCTTGAAGCGCCCTTCCCTTCTAGCACATATTTTGAGGCATAACACACATCTTTGCTTGGGCGCCCTGCTTTTTGGCACTTGGATGGCATCTTGACACAGTTGGTTATAATTGCTAGTGGAATGCTGCCCTTGATCCTCCCTTTTAGCACACTTTTAGCACACTTTTTGATGCATGGTTGTACTTTATTGCTTGGAGAAGGGGCTGACCCCTTCCTTCATGAGGTTGGTTGAATATTGTGGGGGCCTTGCACTTGATTTGGTGCCACTATGTTTATTGGTGGATTCCTTGTTCCATGGATCTATCCTTTGTACATACTTTGATGAGGTGGTACGTTGGGGTATTAAACCTTTGGAGGTGATGTCCTAGCTTGAAGGATTATTGTTGGCATGTGGACATCATCTTGAGCCTTTTGGGGGGCATCTTAGCTTTGGGAGCAGTTATCTTTTGACAAAGTGCCCATAATTGTGCAAGCACAATGCCATTAGATGCATAGTAGTCGCGGGATTTCCAAAAGGTGGCTATATTAGATGGCTATAGTTGGTTATGTGTTTGCATTATTTTATTTGTATTGCTTGGAGAGAAAAGTGGATTTTAACCACTTTATTCTATTATTGGAGAGTTTGTTGAATAGATTGTGGATCTAGGAGAGAGAATTGTTATTTTACTGTAAAGGCAGTTGAGCAAACTCTCTAAATAAAGAGTGGCCCTTTTTCATTTGTTCTCATGGTTGGATTGTGGGAGAAATCCCTTGGAGTCTAGTTGAATATATATTGAAGCAATTGGAGAATTGATAAAGAATTTTTGTGGGTGAACTTCTTTTATATCTTTATGCTAGTTCCTTTTTGCTTTAGTTTCCTTGACAAGTGTATGTAAGATGAAAAGTAGTTTAGGTTTACTCTTTTCTCTTCTCATTATGTTATCCATGAATGCTTTTATTGATGTATATTTTCTCAACATTGGTTTGATTACACATTAACTTCATTCTGGATAATCATAATACTTACATACATGAGTCTTTATTGCTTTAATAATAACCTTTTGTAAATTGCTTCAGTTTGGGACAGCAAGGAGTTTGACCATATAGTTTCTGTATTTCAGCTTCATTGGCCACTCTAGCTCATTCGGTTGGTCTCCCATGAACCTTTGTTTTGACTCCATTGCCCATTGGAAAGACACTAGTTCCCTATTCCTCCATCCACTTTTATTTCTATAATTTAAATAAATTGTTTTGCTGTAAATACTCTTCATTTCACCTTGTATTTCATAGCTCAATTTTTAGTTATCCTATACAGGTAATGCTCCCTTGAGTTGGAGAGCCGACCTTAAGTGTAGAAGAGGGTTGGCGAGGTGATAGTGGCCTACTCTTAGTTTCATCAAGATTCAAAACCATATCTTGAGCTTTAGGACTTTATTTCTAAGGGGGGTGATAATAAAGCTCAATCTATAGGTTGGTTGATCGACAATGTGATTTGCAATACGAAACTCATAGTTTGTCTAATAGTGGGGAGGGAGGTTCATCTATACCTATATCTTTGACCTTTGGGTTTGCCGCTTTAATTGTTGGCCACATAGTGGTAAATCTTGCGCAAACGTGCTCTGGCTTATTTGATTATGTTTGGTTATTCTGGTACAAGTTGTCCCTTTAGCTGACTTTGGGTGATGAGCAGGTATTTTTGGACCTCTAACTCTTGTTTCTCCATTATGAAGATCCTGTTGCCAATTTCCGTCTTGGATTTTGTGGGTTCTAACCAGATCTTGAGAAGGTAGCGCAAAAGTGTCTATAGGTTTTGATGCTATGGTAGAAGGTGATTCTGGGGCCAAGAGTTTGAAGGGGTTGGGCGAAGATCTAAGGGAATTGAATGTACTAGTGGTACATGCCACCTTTAATTGCGTTGTTTATCACCCCTTTTGGGCAGAGGAAGTGATCAATGGTGTCCGTAGAGTACTTGAAGGGAGGGAGGCATTGAATATAAATGTTGATGGACTGAAGGAGTGAAGAAGCCTCCGAGAGCCAACACTGTATACCTCTAGAGAGGCTTAAGGAGGCAATCAACTCTAAGGAGCAAAGGGCTAAATACGTGTATCTCTCTCATCCAATAGTTGGGTTCCCTAAGGTGCAAGTCATTTGAAGGTAAACGACAAGCCTAAAAATTCTCTCAAGGTGTAAAGGATGGGCTCCTAATATGGCTTGAACAATGCCTTATAGGACATTCCATCTACAAGAGATCATATGTTGGAGCATGATAGATTGGACTCTCTCCACATGTGCCCATTCAATAGAAACTAGACTAGGCCCCCAAAATTCAACACCATAAAAAATGGTAGGCTTGATAATGGTGTCAAAATGAATTTTCATCGGAGTGTCTTGAAAATACAAATGGAAACTGTTAACTTTTGGGTTACTCGAAAAGTGTTTACACCATGCTTGGGGGTGCTTCATGTGATATGGGGTGCATGGTGTTTAGATGATCCCTTGGTTTTTCCATGATGGACATGCATATGTGGAGGTGACTTGTTCTTGGAATGTTAGACGTTGTATGGATACTAATGTGGCTTTTTTCCTTGGAGCATTGGAGGCCTTTAAACAATTAGGGGACTTCTTCATGGTGGACAGATGGAGGTTGAGTTGCTTGCATGGAGAACTCCTTGCTTTGGAGGAGCGCTTGGCATTCTGGAGGAGGTCATTGAGCCGTAGATTGGTCATGGCAAGGGCACATTTGGATTGCTTGTACTTGACTTATGTTAGCTTTGGTCAAGGGAGTGATCATGTAGGTGTAGTGGACAGAGAGTTGGAGTCTTGGAGCTCTTTGAGGAGTGTTGGGCCTTACTTGAGGTGCACTTAAGACTTGGAGCCTTGCTTGTTGACGACATCACCTTAGAGCTTGACATGTGTCATTTTAGAGTGGAGCATTTCACATGTGTAGACCTTCTTGTTAGAGAAAGGTTGATTGTAAGGGCTTAGGCCCACTTTATGTTGTTGGCCTCTCTTAACTCATATAAATAGAGGAAGGAGAGAGTCCTTTCGTTAATTGATTCATTCATCATCTTGTGTTAGAGATGTGAAGAGTGGAGTGCACCTTTCTCTTGTACTCTTTTATCTTGTAGTCTCTTTCTTTGTCTTGAGCACTAGGGTTCTTGAGCATTTAAGTGACATTCTAGGGTTAAGGTTTTCACCCTAAGGAGGTAAAGTAGACTAGGGTTTGGTAAAACCCTAGGGGAGATGAAAGCATTGTTGAGGAAGAGAGGAGACTCCTTCCACTCGTGGGAGACAAATTGTTGAAGCCAAGGATGACTTGCTAGTGTTGATGCTTGCTTGTTGATCTTTGGTGGTGGTTAGGGTTTTTGTGGTTTTCCCTAGCTAGGGTTTTGGAGAGCTAGAATGTTTGTACCAACTTTGTGATAAAGCTGTGGTAGGTACATGTACTTCATTCTTGTATATATATATATATATTAGAGCCGTCCAATACTTGTATAATTGCAGATTTGTTTTTCGGCTGTCAATAAGTAATTTCTAGCACTTATTGTTCATGCTGTTTGACATATTTAAAGGCTGAAATTATTATAAGGGATTTAACATATACTTGGAAGATAATAAAGCAGATTTACTGCTGTAAATTTCCAATAATTAAAGTGATTTCAGATCTGGTATATGCTTGGAAAAGTGTGCCCCAAGGGCTGAAACTTATTGGCTTAAGTTTGGTATCTTTTCTCTTGGGCTGTGCCTAGTGTGTTGGGTTGAAGTGTGATGAAATATTGTTTGTTGTTTGCTGCTGTATATTAATATTTCAGATCAACCCTAAGGCTGAAGTTCACAAAAGACTAGATCTGGGAAACCTCTGGTGGGAGGTGGAATTTCTGTTTTGCATTAAAAGTCAAAGACCACAGAAATTCTAACAAAAACATCAGCAGTCAAGCGCAGAGATAGACACATACTCCTTGCCAAGTTGAGGTTGGGAAGTGAGTCTCATGCTGAATCTAGGGCTAGAGAATTGGGTCCCTCTGTAGGTGTATGATGTACTGATCTCCACCTTGCCCCTGCTTAAACATAAACGGAAATTTGAGAGTGTTCTTATAGGTATTGAAGATCATTACCTTAGTCTTGCTAAGCTTGACCACCATTTGTCTATGGTCACAAAAACTAGTGAGGGTGTATGACTACCTTTGAAGTTCCTCAAGGGAGTGGACTAGGAGGAGCACATCATCTGCAAATAAGACTAATGCAATTTGAACTTGGTGTAGAAGGCACCATTTGATAGTGCAAGTGTTATCCTTGAGGTGTGCTTCCATCTCATCAGTGTAATCCCAAATAATGGTGGTGATAGGGGGCCACCTTGCTTGATCCTAATGGTTTAGAAAATCCCGAGTTCTAGGAAGTCATCCTATAACTATGTCATATAGCCTCATGATAACAACAATGAGAGACTTAGAGAAACCAATGTCTTGCAATCTATGGAACAAGGATCCCCTTGGGACTTAATCAAAAGCCTTCTAGAAGTCCACGAAACAATAGAAGACTTTATATGACTATTATCTAGCATCCTCAATATTAGTCCGAAGTGTAAATATGTGGTCCATAGTTTGTTGGTTGTTCCTAAAACTCACTTGTACTATAGCTTTGAGTTTGTTCCTCTCCAAATGCTTTGATTTTTCTCGGCGGGACTGGATTGGATTCAACATGGAAAGCATTTGGGTTATCTGTCACCTTCGAGTTTCGAGTTCTAGGTATCATTCTAGCATTGGCTTCTCGGACAACCTCTTTTGCTTCAGTGTTTGCATCAAAACCAATTCAAGAATCTTCTAGATAAGGAATGACTCCTGATTCACTGCATTAATAATAAATAGGGATGTGCAAGAAACCTGTAGTCTTTCTTATTATAAGTGGCTTGACGAGTTGATTGATTACTTTTTTCTCCTTTCCACCCTAGAGAACGGAAGAAGAGGGTTGGAAATGAATAATAATTGGGATCATGACATACATCTATATATTGGTGATGGGTTGGAGAAGGTTGGACATATCTCCATATATCCTAAGAAGCCTCTGTTATGAACATAAAATAACAATGTTATATTTAATTATATTTAGATATTAATATCATCATAATTATGAAAAGGTGCAACTTTACGAAGAGTCATCTTGAGGCCTATATGTACCGAGGCATCCAATATTGTACTCTATCTTTTTTTATCTTTATATATTTTATCCATATATATTTTATAAATAATTATATTTATATATATTTTTAATTTTACACTTCTACAACATAACATTGGTATCGGAGCTAATTCAACAACCAATAACCTTGAAATTTCCTTTGGAAGTGTTGCCGCCGGATTGCGCACCTGGTTAATGCAACAAAAATCTTACTATTGCTCGGTGCGCCCTTGGGGGGAAGTCTCGAGTCAGGGTTGTCACCTAATCCTGACTCCTCCGTTTAGGCCAACTCCTAACGAAGCCAAGGGGGGTAGTCCCTACAGAATGTTNAGCTTGTTACCCCTCATATTGTATGAGGGTTACACATGGGATTTTAATCCCAAAGATCGAGCTTGCAGGTTGATTCTTTGGATGGATTGGGGTACATGTGAGCTTTGGCCTAGGCTTGCTGATCTCCTTGGATGGATTGGATGATGGTAGCTGTTGGATGTGATCTCTCCATGTTGTTTCAATGGTGATATGCTCTCCTCTTGGTGATATTGGCATTCTTGGAGTATTTTTTCTTAGCATTTATGCAATTATCTAACACTTTGTGCATTCATGGAATGGGGAACCATCAACTTAGGGTCTTCCTAAGTTTTAAGTGTTAATAGTTGCTCCTCGATGAAGTATTGCCAATGGGATGAAACACTCTAGGAGATAGTGGTAACTTCCATTTTTCATGACACATTGATCACCCCTTGATGGAGCGCCCTATCATTTTTTGGTTTAATTTGGCATTTTGATGACATGGACTATCATTTTGAGGGACCCCTAGGCTTATGTGCATGTTGATGATTTTATATGAAGGCCTTTCTATTGGAGCTTCCTAGCCTATTTGATGTCTCTCACAATTGGGGATGATGTATTGTTTGTTTTCCTTGAAGCGCCCTTCCCTTCTAGCACATATTTTGAGGCATAACACACATCTTTGCTTGGGCGCCCTGCTTTTTGGCACTTGGATGGCATCTTGACACAGTTGGTTATAATTGCTAGTGGAATGCTGCCCTTGATCCTCCCTTTTAGCACACTTTTAGCACACTTTTTGATGCATGGTTGTACTTTATTGCTTGGAGAAGGGGCTGACCCCTTCCTTCATGAGGTTGGTTGAATATTGTGGGGGCCTTGCACTTGATTTGGTGCCACTATGTTTATTGGTGGATTCCTTGTTCCATGGATCTATCCTTTGTACATACTTTGATGAGGTGGTACGTTGGGGTATTAAACCTTTGGAGGTGATGTCCTAGCTTGAAGGACTATTGTTGGCATGTGGACATCATCTTGAGCCTTTTGGGGGGCATCTTAGCTTTGGGAGCAGTTATCTTTTGACAAAGTGCCCATAATTGTGCAAGCACAATGCCATTAGATGCATAGTAGTCGCGGGATTTCCAAAAGGTGGCTATATTAGATGGCTATAGTTGGTTATGTGTTTGCATTATTTTATTTGTATTGCTTGGAGAGAAAAGTGGATTTTAACCACTTTATTCTATTATTGGAGAGTTTGTTGAATAGATTGTGGATCTAGGAGAGAGAATTGTTATTTTACTGTAAAGGCAGTTGAGCAAACTCTCTAAATAAAGAGTGGCCCTTTTTCATTTGTTCTCATGGTTGGATTGTGGGAGAAATCCCTTGGAGTCTAGTTGAATATATATTGAAGCAATTGGAGAATTGATAAAGAATTTTTGTGGGTGAACTTCTTTTATATCTTTATGCTAGTTCCTTTTTGCTTTAGTTTCCTTGACAAGTGTATGTAAGATGAAAAGTAGTTTAGGTTTACTCTTTTCTCTTCTCATTATGTTATCCATGAATGCTTTTATTGATGTATATTTTCTCAACATTGGTTTGATTACACATTAACTTCATTCTGGATAATCATAATACTTACATACATGAGTCTTTATTGCTTTAATAATAACCTTTTGTAAATTGCTTCAGTTTGGGACAGCAAGGAGTTTGACCATATAGTTTCTGTATTTCAGCTTCATTGGCCACTCTAGCTCATTCGGTTGGTCTCCCATGAACCTTTGTTTTGACTCCATTGCCCATTGGAAAGACACTAGTTCCCTATTCCTCCATCCACTTTTATTTCTATAATTTAAATAAATTGTTTTGCTGTAAATACTCTTCATTTCACCTTGTATTTCATAGCTCAATTTTTAGTTATCCTATACAGGTAATGCTCCCTTGAGTTGGAGAGCCGACCTTAAGTGTAGAAGAGGGTTGGCGAGGTGATAGTGGCCTACTCTTAGTTTCATCAAGATTCAAAACCATATCTTGAGCTTTAGGACTTTATTTCTAAGGGGGGTGATAATAAAGCTCAATCTATAGGTTGGTTGATCGACAATGTGATTTGCAATACGAAACTCATAGTTTGTCTAATAGTGGGGAGGGAGGTTCATCTATACCTATATCTTTGACCTTTGGGTTTGCCGCTTTAATTGTTGGCCACATAGTGGTAAATCTTGCGCAAACGTGCTCTGGCTTATTTGATTATGTTTGGTTATTCTGGTACAAGTTGTCCCTTTAGCTGACTTTGGGTGATGAGCAGGTATTTTTGGACCTCTAACTCTTGTTTCTCCATTATGAAGATCCTGTTGCCAATTTCCGTCTTGGATTTTGTGGGTTCTAACCAGATCTTGAGAAGGTAGCGCAAAAGTGTCTATAGGTTTTGATGCTATGGTAGAAGGTGATTCTGGGGCCAAGAGTTTGAAGGGGTTGGGCGAAGATCTAAGGGAATTGAATGTACTAGTGGTACATGCCACCTTTAATTGCGTTGTTTATCACCCCTTTTGGGCAGAGGAAGTGATCAATGGTGTCCGTAGAGTACTTGAAGGGAGGGAGGCATTGAATATAAATGTTGATGGACTGAAGGAGTGAAGAAGCCTCCGAGAGCCAACACTGTATACCTCTAGAGAGGCTTAAGGAGGCAATCAACTCTAAGGAGCAAAGGGCTAAATACGTGTATCTCTCTCATCCAATAGTTGGGTTCCCTAAGGTGCAAGTCATTTGAAGGTAAACGACAAGCCTAAAAATTCTCTCAAGGTGTAAAGGATGGGCTCCTAATATGGCTTGAACAATGCCTTATAGGACATTCCATCTACAAGAGATCATATGTTGGAGCATGATAGATTGGACTCTCTCCACATGTGCCCATTCAATAGAAACTAGACTAGGCCCCCAAAATTCAACACCATAAAAAATGGTAGGCTTGATAATGGTGTCAAAATGAATTTTCATCGGAGTGTCTTGAAAATACAAATGGAAACTGTTAACTTTTGGGTTACTCGAAAAGTGTTTACACCATGCTTGGGGGTGCTTCATGTGATATGGGGTGCATGGTGTTTAGATGATCCCTTGGTTTTTCCATGATGGACATGCATATGTGGAGGTGACTTGTTCTTGGAATGTTAGACGTTGTATGGATACTAATGTGGCTTTTTTCCTTGGAGCATTGGAGGCCTTTAAACAATTAGGGGACTTCTTCATGGTGGACAGATGGAGGTTGAGTTGCTTGCATGGAGAACTCCTTGCTTTGGAGGAGCGCTTGGCATTCTGGAGGAGGTCATTGAGCCGTAGATTGGTCATGGCAAGGGCACATTTGGATTGCTTGTACTTGACTTATGTTAGCTTTGGTCAAGGGAGTGATCATGTAGGTGTAGTGGACAGAGAGTTGGAGTCTTGGAGCTCTTTGAGGAGTGTTGGGCCTTACTTGAGGTGCACTTAAGACTTGGAGCCTTGCTTGTTGACGACATCACCTTAGAGCTTGACATGTGTCATTTTAGAGTGGAGCATTTCACATGTGTAGACCTTCTTGTTAGAGAAAGGTTGATTGTAAGGGCTTAGGCCCACTTTATGTTGTTGGCCTCTCTTAACTCATATAAATAGAGGAAGGAGAGAGTCCTTTCGTTAATTGATTCATTCATCATCTTGTGTTAGAGATGTGAAGAGTGGAGTGCACCTTTCTCTTGTACTCTTTTATCTTGTAGTCTCTTTCTTTGTCTTGAGCACTAGGGTTCTTGAGCATTTAAGTGACATTCTAGGGTTAAGGTTTTCACCCTAAGGAGGTAAAGTAGACTAGGGTTTGGTAAAACCCTAGGGGAGATGAAAGCATTGTTGAGGAAGAGAGGAGACTCCTTCCACTCGTGGGAGACAAATTGTTGAAGCCAAGGATGACTTGCTAGTGTTGATGCTTGCTTGTTGATCTTTGGTGGTGGTTAGGGTTTTTGTGGTTTTCCCTAGCTAGGGTTTTGGAGAGCTAGAATGTTTGTACCAACTTTGTGATAAAGCTGTGGTAGGTACATGTACTTCATTCTTGTATATATATATATATATTAGAGCCGTCCAATACTTGTATAATTGCAGATTTGTTTTTCGGCTGTCAATAAGTAATTTCTAGCACTTATTGTTCATGCTGTTTGACATATTTAAAGGCTGAAATTATTATAAGGGATTTAACATATACTTGGAAGATAATAAAGCAGATTTACTGCTGTAAATTTCCAATAATTAAAGTG